>CAJVGC010000060.1:3926144-4059838 GCA_910822075.1 Senecio squalidus
AAATGATGATGTGCATGTTTGGCCTAGACAAAAATGTCCATCTTAGCCTAGGCACTTGGTCTGAACGTTGTTCAGAGTTATGTATATGATGATGTGCATGTGTGGCTTGGATTTAAATATCCATCTTGCCCCAATGCACTTGGTCTGAACGTTGTTCAGGAATTATGTGATTGTGTACGCACGTGTGTGCAATGTCCTAACCTTGTAATAAAGGTATTGCTTCATTTGGTATTATTGGGATACATGATCAGACCAATATTATTTATTTAGGCTCATGGCCTTCCAAGACTTTGCGGGATACATAGATCGGACCACGTGTTATTCTTGAACATGACATTCCATGATTTTGACAAAAAAGTATTTATTAATTGAAATAAAATATGAGAGTAATTACCTTGAAGAATGTTTTCCCATGTTGATACCAAGTCCATCATGGGTGGTGAATATGTGGCCGTCTAAGGTAATCTATGTCGTCCTCCTTCTTCCATCCTTGTTAGTTGGGGATTTGGTTCACCTATGGTCTAGCTCCTGGGATAAGGTGTTCGATCTTTCCTTCCTTCATTGACCGCTATGATATCCTTGCTACTTTTTATCTTGAAAAATTGTTGCCAAGGATGATGGCACCTGCACTGTTTTATGTTGATAGGATAGATATGCTGAGACTGACTGTCAAATCTTGTCAAAACTGGTCGGGTGACAGGCGGTGGTGCGGCCGAGCGGAAGATGAGTAGGCTGGTAGGGAGGAGGCAAAATCCCTTCACTTTTGGGAGGGGGTAAGATCCTTCCTTGCTGTGAGTAGGTACGGTCCTTTTCTGTCAGAAGGAGTTATATCATTCCCTCTTGGGAGGATATAAGATCCTTCTATGTTGAGAGAAAGGATATCCTTCTCCGTAAGATATTTCCCTTTGAGGATGAGGTAAAATCCCTCATTGGAAGGAGGTGAATAAGGTGAAACCTTTCCCTGCTGGTAGGAGCTGAAAGCTTTTCTCTTGGGAGGAGGTGAAAGCATTCCCTGCTGGTAGGGGTGAGATCCTTCCCTCTTGGGGGAGATGGAATCATTTCCTGGAGGATGTGAAATCCCTCTCTCTTGGGAGAGGAGGTGAAATTCTTCCTGTTGGGAGGAGGTGAAATCCTTCCTGGTGGATGTGAAATCCCTCTCTCTTGGGAGAGGAGGTGAAATTCTTCCTGTTGGGAGGAGGTGAAATCCTTCCTGGTGGATGTGAAATCCTTTCATCTTAGGGAAGTTGAAATCCTTCCTGAGCACTTGTGGGCAGACGTACGTGGTATGGCACTCGTGCCTTGGCAAGACGGCACTCGTGCCTTGGTCCAACACTTGTGCCTTGGTCCGGCAGTAGTGTCTTGGTCCGGCACTCTTGTCTTGCCTTGGTCCAGCACTTGTGCCTTGGTCCGGCACTCTTGCCTTGGTCTGGCACTCGTATCCCGTGTCGGTGAAACCCTTCCCCCTTGGGACTTGGGAGGGGTGAGAGTTGGTAAAACCTTTCATTTTTGTGAGGAGCTGAAATCCTTTCCTTCCAAGATGATGAAACTTTTCCTCTCTTAGGAGGAGTGGAACCCTTTCCTTCTTGGGAGAGATGAGAGGGGTTAAACCTTTCCTCTATTGAGAGAGGTGGAACCCTTCCTCCTTGGAGGGAGAGGGATGGGAGGGGTGAAACTTTTTTCCCCTCTTGGAAGGGATATGAGGTTATGAAACTCTTCCCATTTGGAGGGATGAGAGAGGGGTGGAACCCTTTCCTCTCCTGGGAGGTAACACTGTTTCCCTCTTGGAGGTAAAACCATTTTCTCCGTGGGAGGTGATTTTTTTTTATTATTTATTTATTTATTATTATTATGTTTTTTTTTTTTAAATTGGCCGGCTGTCCAAGCGCCGAATATTAAGGTCCGACACTAAATATCAAGTGTGTCGGACGAAAATATCAAGTTCGGACGAAAAATATCAAGTCCGCACAAAAATATCAATTTTTTGCCAAATTGGGCTGTCCAAGCTGGCCAAATATCAAGGTCGACACTAAATATCAAGTGTGTCGGACGAAAATATCAAGTCCGGACAAAAAATATCAAGTCCGGACAAAAATATCAAATTTTTTCCAAATTGGTCGGCTGTCCAAGCTGGCCGAATATCAAGGTCGGCTTAACTAGCCGACTGTCCGGATTTGGCCGACCTGGTCGGGTGTCCGGAGCTGGCCTAATTGGCCGGCTGTCAGGACCTGGCCGAAATGGTCGGCTGTCCGGAAATGGCTAAAATGGCTCTGGCATAACTGGCCGACTGTCCGGAGCTGGCCGAAATGGTCGGCTGTCCGGATCTGGCTTAATTTATTTATTTATTTATTTATTTTTGTCCGGATCAATGATCCTGGTTTGTGGAAATGAGATGCAAACCTTTGTTTAAAGAGGTCGAATATATCATCCTTATGACATTGAGTAGGCATTTGAGATCGTGGTGGCAATTTCTGGTGTTGGTGAAATGACTCGAGATTACTTCCTTCATGGGAAAGATGTACTACTAGTAACTGGATGAATGGAAATGAAATGACTACCATTCCAGGACGGTTATCATGCCAAGATGGCTATTACGCCATGATGGCTATCTTTCCAGGACGACTATCAATGCCGGGATAACTATCATGTCAGGATGGGTATCATGTAAGGATGGATAATATTCTAGCAAAGTTTCTTCCATCCGGATTAGTAATGTGTAAATCAAGTTTGTTACTCTTTATTGTGCCCATGGCACTTTTAGGTTTTTATTGTTCCCGTGACACTTTCAGATCAGTCTTGTGTCCCTGAGACTTTTAGATCTGTATTGTGTCCATGACATTATTTAGATGCATACTATATCCATGACACTTTCTCATCCGGATTATTTCCATGATACGTTTAGATCCATATTGTGTTCATGACACTTTTAGATCTATATCCTGGCCAGTGCATCCTTGTGGTTATGCCAACTAGGGTATGACATTGTGCCACGTCATGGATGGTAGATGGAATTGATCCAAATTTTTTGAGAGCCTACCCAGTAGGACTTTGTAGGCCGAAAGTCTCATGGCATCCAGTGCCTTTGTGGGATACATAGATCTGACCACTTTATATTTTTCTGCTTGACCAACATCAATGGTCCGAGTCAGCATTGCAAATTGCTTTGGACGTGTAAAACTTAAGAAGAAAAAGAAAAAGAAAAATATTTATGATCTAAATGGGATGTATAGATCAGACCATCTTGTAATCTTTCTTGGATAGCAGCCATAGAATTGGCAGATGTACCTCTTCATTCGTCATTTATATGTAATTAGCTAGGGTGGTGGATGGGGTATTGGTGGTTGTCTTTGGCTTAAGTGAACCGATTTGTGATGAGGAATTTCCTTCCATGGAGAAGAAAAAATGGTGGTGAAACTAAGAAATGAAATGAAAAAAGATAGAAATGAAATGAGACACCGTTGCTAAAACGTGTCCCACGGATGGCGCCAATGTTTGAGCAAATATTAGCAGGCTCAGTAACTTGGGTGTTTGGGGTTCAACCTCTTGACCTCCTGCTAAGCAGTGCAAACCTATCAAGCTCTTGGCGAGCCTAAGGTGGTCAAGTGGTTGGTTGAAGAAGGTGATCGGAATGGGGTTACTGCGGTGAGTAAGTATTCCGGTAAGTATTTAAGTGATGAAGATATCTGTGTGAGAGATGTATGGAGTGTTGGCCTCTGCTTGAACTGCATCAGGGTAGGGTATTTATACCCAACAATCCCAAACATGGGAAACGGTTGGCCATAAAGGCTTATCATGGCTCTTGAATGCTATTCATGGGGTTCCAACGTTCGTGACATTATTGTTATCATTATGGGAGAACAAAGGGTAACGCCTTTGTTCATAATGATGCTAACGGTCTGAATCCTAGGGCAGGAGCTTAAGACCGTCTGGTACAGTGCTTAGAGGGAACACCAGGAACCCGAGAGTCAGGAGATCGGACCCGGGACATCGGGAGCCGAGAGGCCGGGAGCCGGGAGTCCGGAAGCCGGAAGGCGGAGGCCGGAGCCGGGAGCCGGGAGCCGGGAGTCCGGAGCCGGGAGCCGGAAGCCGGGAGCCGGGAGTCCGGAAGCCGGAAGGCGGAGGCCGGAGCCGGGAGCCGGGAGGCCGGAGCCGGGAGCCGGAAGCCGGAAGGCGGGAGGCCGGAGCCGGGAGCCGGAAGGCGGGAGCCGGAGGGCCGGGATCCGGAAGGCCGGGATCCGGAAGGCCGGGAGCCGGGAGCCGGCCAGTTGGATCCTGGAGCCGGGAGCTGAGGCCTGAGTGCCGGCGCCGGAGCACGAGTGTCGGGTACCAGGGCCTAAGTGTCGGATGTTCGGGCAAGGACTGAGAGCCTGCATAATGTGGAAGGGACTAAGAGCCTTTCCTTGATGTAGAAGGGACTTAGCCTTTATCCTGTGTTGTGTTAGCTTTTTAGGGCTTATAGGTTATATGTATCGAGCCTATTCCCTACTAACACTATCAGTAAAATAAGTAAAAAAAAAATTAAAAAATAATTTATAACATTAGATATTTTGGATTATCGTTCATTTTAACCATATCTCAAACTTTAAAAAACGAAGTTTTGTTGTACATCATAAAATAGGTAGTTTTACCGTTGTGCATCAAATTTGAATATTTACTGCACAAAAACAAAGAATTTGATGCACAATCCCTAAACGACATATATTTTGATGCATATCAAAACTTGCTTTTTTAAAGTTTGTTATAATTGAATAAATAAACATAATACAAAATTACACATATAATAAATTATTTTTTCATTTTTTTTTACTTATTTTACTTTAAATTTTGGTTTATAAGAACCTCTTTCTATATATATATATATATATATATATATATATATATATATATATATATATATATATATATATATATATATATATATATATATATATATATATATATATATTTATTGACCACTAGGGTTTGCCCAAGTGATTATAGCATGCTGCCTATCTGTGGGAGGTCTTGGGTTCGAGGCTCTCTCAGGGTAGGTAATTTACAAGCACATGTCATTGCATGATGGGATTGGTGGGTATACAAATGTATATCAGGGGTTAAGAGGCACCTTCTAATAATCCTCCTATATATATAAAGTGAATGATTTATGCGAGAACTCTTATTTTTGCGAGAACTGCGAGAACTCTCACAAAAAGCGTTAAATTGCGTTTTATTTGGTTCATTCACATGTAAACTCTTTTGGAGATTAATAATCTAGTAAATATAAACGTAAAAAACTAAAAAAAATCATGTAAAATATCGTAAAAAAATTTGTTTCATATATGAACACTCATTTTTTGATAAAAACCGTTCACATGTGAACAATTCTAAATAAGCGTAAATTGAGACAATTTTTTTTTAATTTTTCTGTTATATTTTTACTAGATTTTAACATTCATAAGTTTTTACATGTTAATTGACACTTTTTCCAATAGTTCTCGCATAAAAAAAAGTTCTCGAATGAATCAGTTTAGATAGCTACACGACGGATGGTGGCGGCGATTATTGGCGGCCGGAGCAGCTTTGAGAGAGAGATGGTGGCGGCGGATTGTGGCGACAGATTTGAGAGAGAGGGAGAGGGATGGTGGTGACAGATTTGAGAGAGAGGGAGGGGATGGTGGCGACAAATTTGAGAGAGAGGGAGAGAGACTTTGTGTGTGGGGAAGTGGGAATTAGGGTTTTAAATCCATAAAAAGATCAACCTATTTTATAAATACTAATAAACAATTGCTAAATAATTCCTTTTTTTTGTTAAACATATTTTTTTTGTATTTATTGTTTGATATTAAAGTTTTTGTTAAAGTTTTAAATATTTTAGATTCTGTTTTTTTAGCATTACGCATTGTTAGTATTTTATTTATATATGTCATTTTTTTAGCATTACGCATTCTGTTTTTTTAAATATTTTAGATTATGTTTTTTTTTTATTTGATGCGTCGTAAAAAGTTAGTATAAATAAAAAGTTAATTCTTATAAATGTTGTAGTTAAGTGTTTGTGATAAATAAAAATAAAATATAAATGTTGTAGTTAGGTGGTTGTGATAAATAAAAATAAAATATAAATAAAAAAGATTGTTAATTATTACCTAATTATTTAGGCTAGAAAGACTAAAAACTGAAGTTTAATAGCTAATTATTATATAATGATTAGAGTTATTTAAGGAAAGTATAATAGGTAATTATTAGGGGCTAATTAGATTAATAAGGGGGTCTAAATAGATCAACCCCATATAAATTGAGATGACTAATTGATATGGTGAATAATATGTCTAATGATGAGCATTTAATGTAATTTTTTTTTTATTTTTTTTATTTTTTTTTATATGAACTTCAAAAGGACGATTACTTTGCTTTTGTCTCGGTTTTTTCCGTCTATTTTAAGATTTAGTAATTTAATGTTTTATCCTAAGTGCTTAATTGTCAAAACCATCTCGAATATTTGATGTAGTTTGAATTTTGAAACCTTGCACCATAGGAAGGGATATTAAAGGTAATGATGAAGAAACCGACAAACCTTAAGCATTTATTGTAATTTTGTTTTTATTTTTTATTTTTTCGGTTATTTTCTTACGAACATGCACTAAGATTCATAGTTCATAGGCCTTATGAACTTCTCTAAAAACTCCAAAGCATTCTTTAGAGTTGTAGACGGTTTAAAGATGTAAAATATAACAAAATAGCTATCTAAACAACATAAATGGGTTAACGGTTTATTTATTACTTATGTAAAAACTCCAAAGCATACCGTTTTGGGTGATCACGCGACAATGAGTTTGATTTTCCCATCTTACTAACTCTATTTAATTTTTGTACCAAGTAAGAAGATTGTGCAAATTCCAAATATACAAGTTAAGGGTTAACGATGCTCTAATAGCTATATAATGCTTACTTAGTTTAATATTTACTAGTAGCTAATAAGTGGTTAGTTTTATTATTGCATATCCTGTTTATTTGTTACTTTTTACTCTATATGACTATATAGTTGTGAAATATTTATTTGTTTAGGTCAAGATTCACCACTATTGCAAACGCTTTGTTAAAATGTGGATATTAATCTACAATAGTCATTTGATTACCTTACAAAATTCTACTTTATTTGCACATATATCACTACTGTCAAGATCGATTCACTAAAACGCTTAAATGAATTGAAGATTTAGATCTAACAAATACGATTTGTATTGCAGCGGATAAACACAAATTGTATGAACAAAGTTATGATTAACAAGTTATATGAAACAATAAACTTGATGAACAAATAACAAATTAATCAACAAAGCCTCAATTGAATTGTATTAATTTCAGAGAAATTACAATGGTGTTTTTCACATACAATCAACGTTACGAACACAATTCACAAAAGAACTATTTTATAGTCCTTGAGGCTACCTAGCTAAGATCTAGTAAAGATTACAATCGATTAAACCTATACAACAATCTATAGCCCATGCTCTGCAAACAGTTTGATCTCAAATCAAACTATCCTACCAACTAATTACCAACTCTCTGATTAATCACGTGGAAGTACTTTAGTTATTGGTGATCTTCGGTAGTTGTGGATCTTCATCAGCAGTCGTCGTTAAATGATTATCCACCTCTATCAATCAGTTGGAGAAGATCAATTTGTACTGATCAGTATGTAGCTACTGATCAGTTCCTCCAGGCAGACTAGCTATTGATCAGTTCTACTCCTTCTAGATACTGATCAGTACTTTGGAACAAAAGAGTTTGTTTCACTACTGATCAGTAGACAGAAGTCTTTACTACTGATCAGTAGCAAAACATACTTAGTGTATATGTTGACCCAACAATCTCCCCCTTAGTGATAACATATCCATGCTCATCACTATATCAAAAACCAAAAAGATTTCAATCGAAAGAAAGCTTACATGGGAGTCTTCTGTAAGTGAGCACTCTTTGCTTTTATTTGTCGGTTGATCTTCCAAACCAATTCAACCGCTCTTGAAGAGGTGCTTGAAGCTCTAATCTTTCTTTTCATTAAAATGCACATCATGTTGAGGTCATGGTCATATTCCTTTTCTATGAGATAGTACTCTGAAGTACCATCCTTTCTGACGATGCAGTATATGCCACTTCTGTCAAAAATGGTCCAAGAGATTACTTCAGTGAATCTTTTTACCTTTTCAGGAACTGACTCTGGATTAAAGAGAATGATGCACAAGTCCATCAAGAGATGTTGAAGATTGTAGTCTCCTTCTCTTTTGATGTACTTCCTCTTTCCAATTTCATAGATCTCTTCCAGTTCTTGTCTTAAAAGAGTGC
The DNA here is from genome assembly GCA_910822075.1 of Senecio squalidus. NCBI lineage: Eukaryota > Viridiplantae > Streptophyta > Magnoliopsida > Asterales > Asteraceae > Senecio > Senecio squalidus. The sequence continues at coordinate 3,934,461 of CAJVGC010000060.1, forward strand.
CAAAGAGTCAATTTTGAGATGAGAAACTTTTTTCAGAATTGTCAGCTCTTTTGATCTTGATAATGGATTTCCCTTCCCTTTCCTCATAGTACCAATCAGTAATTGGCACAAACTTGTTAATTGGCACAGGGGATGGAATTGCTCCATACTCAAACAAGATTTCTCATCTCAGAAAAAGTTCTTTTGCTTGAAGCTTTGATCTCTTCAACTGCATTTGCACTTGGTCTCCCTTCAGTCTCCCTTTTTGATGGTCCTTCAGCATTTATCTTCTTTCTTTTCAAGGGCTGCTCAGGACTTTCATTTCCTTCTTGTTCTTGTGCCTCTATTTTCCTTTTCTTTTCAATCTCTCTTCTTGCAGGCACATCCTTCAAATTTTGAGACACTTTAGTCCTGATATCCCCACTTGTATTCTTTTTGAGGAGACCACTTGGCATTTGAGCTTTTCTTCTAGTGTCATGAACCATCTTCAAGCTTCTCTCAAGCATTAATTGCTCTCTTTCCTCCTTCACTTCCTCCTTCTTTTTTTCTTCTTCATATTTAGACACCAGAGTGGACAATCTCATTGATCTAACTGACTTTTGATTTGCTACTTTGTTGATCAGATAGTCAATGAACTTCTTTCTGTCCTCTTTCATCTTGTTTTCTTTTGTTTTAGCTGGTGTCAATTTTTTCTTTTCAGCATCATTCTTCTTCTTTTCAGCATCCTCTCTCATTTTCTTAGCTTCCTCAGCATATTCTTGCTGCATTTTCAAGGCAAGCTCTTTATCCATCTCAATATGTGACTTGGATTTTTCAATTTTGACCATTTCCTCTGCTATAAAAGCATCCAACTCAATCTGATCCTTACTCTGTGCCTTAGGAGCTTCAGTTGTGACAATCTTCTTCCCTTTCCCAGACACATGAGCCTTTTTAGCTGTAGGTTGCCCTTGTGGTTGTTTAATCATCAAGGATTTAGAGCCAACCTTTTTCTTTTCTTTTCTTTCTTCTTTCTTCTCTTCTCTTGCTATCTTTTCAAGCTCAGCCTTTGCTTTTGCTACATTCACCTGATTAAGAAGTTCTGGATTTACAAGTCTAATCAGATCTTCTGTAAGAGTATCCACCTTCAAAGGTTCTGGCACAAACACCTTTGCAAGAGTGGCAGCTTCAGTAGATTGATCATCCTTTGGTGCTTCAGTAGCTGAAGGAGTATCAGTAGATGGAGGAGCAGCATCAGCTTTCATAGTTTCATCAGTAGGAATCTCCCCCTAAAAAACAACCATCTCCATCTCACTTGACAGCCTGTTGAATCTATCAAAAGTTTGGGTTAGAGACTCCCCTCTACCAGTTTTGAAAGTTTCAAACTGTTGGTTGAGAACTTCCTTGTAGTTTCTTCTCGTGCTTGCATTTCCTCCAAACCTTTTCTCCAATGCTTCCCATAAGGCTTTAGCATCAGTAAACTTGCTGAACTTGTGTTGGTAGTCATTTGGAATGGCCAACAACAAGCTACTTAAAGCTTGACTTTCTATATGCTTCTGCTTCTTTTCATGATCCGTGGGTGGAGCAACTTCTGCACTACCAGCTGCTGGAGCTACTATGGTCTTGTTACCATTTTGAACTACATCCCACATGAGATAGTTTGTTTGGAGCATGTATTGATAAATCTGGTTTTTTCACATTTTAAAATTTGATGATGATAAAATGGGAACTCTGTTGGCTTGAACACCATCATTTAGATCTGCCATTTTTGAAGATTTAAAAGAACTTTTTGCTTAACTCTTGTTTTATCTTAGATCTAGAGCACCTGAATAATCTGATACCACTTGTCAGTATCGATTCACTTAAACGCTTAAATGAATTGAAGATTTAGATCTAACAAATACGATTTGTATTGCAGCGGATAAACACAAATTGTATGAACAAGTTTATGATTAATAAGTTATATGAAACAATAAACTTGATGAACAAATAACAAATTAATCAACAAAGCCTAAATTGAATTGTATTAATTTCATAGAAATTACAATGGTGTTTTTCAAATACAATCAACGTTACGAACACAATTCACAAAGGAACTATTTTATAGTCCTTGAGGCTACCTAGCTAAGATCTAGTAAAGATTTCAATCGATTAAACCTATACAAAAATCTATAGCCCATGCTCTGCAAACAGTTTGATCTCAAATCAAACTATGCTACCAACTAATTACCAACTCTCTGATTAATCACGTGAAAGTACTTTAGTTGTTGGTGATCTTTAGTAGTTGTGGATCTTCATCAGCAGTCGTCGTTAAATGATTATCCACCTCTATCAATCAGTTGGAGAAGATCAATTTCTACTTATCAGTATGTAGCTACTGATCAGTTCCTCCAGGCAGACTAGCTACTGATCAGTTCTACTCCTTCTAGATACTTGATGTGTAAAATCTAGTTTAATAAACTCGACCTACTTGTAGACTTAATTACACACTTATAGGCAGTGGACCTATTCGTATATAATATAGCTTTAAGTAAGTAAAGGTTCGATCACAGGGACTAATTTAGTTTTTAACTTCGAATTAATAATACTTGTTTGTTTTTCGGTTTTTGTTGTCACGATTAATTAACTATTTAAACTAAAGAGTGATTATAAAATCGATTTAGAAAAAGTAATTGTTTGTTATCAAATAATGGAGAAAAACACTCGTTTGATACTTCACTTGAAATCTAGTTAAGTTTACGTAATTGAATGTATATTTAACTTCTAATGTATAGTAAAATTCCTCTCGAATACCTTACTAACTCTAACTATTTCAAACTATAATGTTCCTCTCGAATACAGTTATAATTATCAACAATTAAGCATTAATTAACAAGCCGGTGTTCTATGATTTAATCTTATAAAGTTTCCTCTCGAATAACTTTTCTAATTACTAAGTCCTCTCGAATCTTATTAATTAGACTTACTCGTTCACGTTTAATTACCTAAGTTGTTATTACTAGGTCCTCTCGAATCCTAACAATTTTAAACCAATTAAAGACCGATTGATTATTTCATACAATTTATTTAACCTATCTAGATTCCTCTTGAATACCTAGAATGTTGATTAATTAATTTGTATATAAACAACTTTATGATAATATATCAAAACTTAAACAAATAAGGATCTACGATTAAACATAAACACCTAAACATTCAAAAACGAAACAAAACCGTCAAACAAGATCCGTTATTCAAACGAGCATTCAAAAGTGTTTAGCTACTCATATTAAAGTTCAAAATAGCAAATAAAAGTAGAGAAAACATACTAAAAATCTGGAATAAAAGAGTAAGAAACAAACTATGAAAGTTGCAAAACGTGTCGTGATCGAATTGTAATCGTACTCCGACTCTAACTCTTTTCCTTGCTCTCCAAGCTTCCAAACCAAGATCTCCAGCTCCAAATATTGATAAGAACCGAATGATTGATAATTTGGATGATTTAGGTTGGTATTTATAGGCAAAAATCGATAGAATTCGTGTTTGAGTCGAACTCCAATTTTGCTGAAAACAGCGCAGTGCGTCGTTGTGATGGTTAGGACGGCGCAGTGGGTGCCCAATTTCCCAATATTCAAAATTTATAAAATGTATCTCTCTCTTTCTTCTTTATTCTCCAATTTGAATCACCTAAATCGGATATCGTATGAAGAAGTTATGATCAAAACGGTAGAGGTGGTACTGCGTCGTTCTCCTTGTCATATTTCACCATTTTTCGTCTTTTAAACTCATTTCTTCCACCATTTCCACTTCCCAATCATATAAACCTGTAAAATAGACAAAACAACTTTTCTACACGATTATATGCAAAAACCTATCTTATCCATCATGTTTAATATGAAAAATGACCGAATATCGCATAGAAATAAACGTATAAATATGCGATATCAATACTGATCAGTACTTTGGGACAAAAGAGTTTGTTTCACTACTGATCAGTAGACAGAAGTCTTTACTACTGATCAGTAGCAAAACATACTTAGTCTGTATTTTGACCCAACAATCTCCCCCTTAGTGATAGCATATCCATTCTCATCACTATATCAAAAACCAAAAAGATTTCAATCGAAAGAAAGCTTACATGGGAGTCTTCTGTAAGTGAGCACTCTTTGCTTTTATTTGTCGGTTGATCTTCCAAACCAATTCAACCGCTCTTGAAGAGGTGCTTGAAGCTCTAAGCTTTCTTTTCATTAAAATGCACATCATGTTGAGGTCATGGTCATATTCCTTTTCTATGAGATAGTACTATGAAGTACCATCCTTTCTGAAGATGCAGTATATGCCACTTTTGTCAAAAATGGTCCAAGAGATTACTTCAGTGAATCTTTTTACCTTTTCAGGAACTGACTCTGGATTAAAGAGAATGATGCAAAAGTCCATCAAGAGAAGTTGAAGATTGTAGTCTCCTTCTCTTTTGATGTACTTCCTCTTTCCAATTTCATAGATCTCTTCCAGTTCTTGTCTTAAAAGAGTGCCAAAAAGTCAATTTTGAGATGAAAAACTTTTTTCAGAATTGTCAGCTCTTTTGATCTTGATAATGGATTTCCCTTCCCTTTCCTCATAGTACCAATCAGTAATTGGCACAAACTTGTTAATTGGCACAGGGGATGGAATTGCTCCATACTCAAAAAGATTTCTCATCTCAAAAAAAGTTCTTTTGCTTGAAGCTTTGATCTCTTCAACTGCATTTGCACTTGGTCTCCCTTCAGTCTCCCTTTTTGATGGTCCTTCAGCATTTATCTTCTTTCTTTTCAAGGGCTGCTCAGGACTTTCATTTCCTTCTTGTTCTTGTGCCTCTATTTTCCTTTTCTTTTCAATCTCTCTTCTTGCAGGCACATCCTTCAAATTTTGAGACACTTTAGACCTGATATCCCCACTTGTATTCTTTTTGAGGAGACCACTTGGCATTTGAGCTTTTCTTCTAGTGTCATGAGCCATCTTCAAGCTTCTCTCAAGCATGAATTGCTCTCTTTCCTTCTTCCTTTTTTCTTCTTCAAATTTAGACACCAGAGTGGACAATCTCATTGATCTAACTGACTTTGGATTTGCTACTTTGTTGATCAGATAGTCAATGAACTTCTTTCTGTCCTCTTTCATCTTGTCTTCTTTTGTTTTAGCTGGTGTCAATTTTTTCTTTTCAGCATCATTCTTCTTCTTTTCAGCATCCTCTCTCATTTACTTAGCTTCCTCAGCATATTCTTGCTGCATTTTCAAGGCAAGCTCTTTATCCATCTCAATCTGTGACTTGGATTTTTCAATTTTGACCATTTCCTCTGCTATAAAAGCATCCAACTCAATCTGATCCTTACTCTGTGCCTTGGGAGCTTCAGTTGTGACAATCTTCTTCCCTTTCCCAGACACATGAGCCTTTTTAGCTGTAGGTTGCCCTTGTGGTTGTTTAATCATCAAGGATTTAGAGCCAACCTTTTTCTTTTCTTTTCTTTCTTCTTTCTTCTCTTCTCTTGCTATCTTTTCAAGCTCAGCCTTTGCTTTTGCTACATTCACCTGATTAATAAGTTCTGGATTTACAAGTCTAATCAGATCTTCTGTAAGAGTATCCACCTTCAAAGGTTCTGGCACAAACACCTTTGCAAGAGTGGCAGCTTCAGTAGATTGATCATCCTTTGGTGCTTCAGTAGCTGAAGGAGTATCAGTAGATGGAGGAGCAGCATCAGCTTTCACAGTTTCATCAGTAGGAACCTCCCTCTAAAAAACAACCATCTCCATCTCACTTGACAGCCTGTTGAATCTATCAAAAGTTTGGGTTAGAGACTCCCCTCTACCAGTTTTGAAAGTTTCAAACTGTTGGTTGAGAACTTCTTTGTAGTTTCTTCTCGTGCTTGCATTTCCTCCAAACCTTTTCTCCAATGCTTCCCATAAGGCTTTAGCATCAGTAAACTTGCTGAACTTGTGTTGGTAGTCATTTGGAATGGCCAACAACAAGCTACTTAAAGCTTGACTTTCTATATGCTTCTGCTTCTTTTCATGATCTGTGGGTGGAGCAACTTCTGCACTACCAGCTGCTGGAGCTACTATGGTCTTGTTACCATTTTGAAATACATCCCACATGAGATAGTTTGTTTGGAGCATGTATTGATAAATCTGGTTTTTCCACATTTTAAAATTTGATGATGATAAAATGGGAACTCTGTTGGCTAGAACACCATCATTTAGATCTGCCATTTTTGAAGATTTAAAAGAACTTTTTGCTTAACTCTTGTTTTATCTTAGATCTAGAGCACCTGAATACTCTGATACCACTTGTCAGGATCGATTCACTTAAACGCTTAAATGAATTGAAGATTTAGATCTAACAAATACGATTTGTATTGCAGCGGATAAACACAAATTGTATGAACAAGGTTATGATTAATAAGTTATATGAAACAATAAACTTGATGAACAAATAACAAATTAATCAACAAAGCCTCAATTGAATTGTATTAATTTCAGAGAAATTACAATGGTGTTTTTCACATACAATCAACGTTACGAACACAATTCACAAAGGAACTATTTTATAGTCCTTGAGGCTACCTAGCTAAGATCTAGTAAAGATTACAATCGATTAAACCTATACAAAAATCTATAGCCCATGCTCTGCAAACAGTTTGATCTCAAATCAAACTATGCTACCAACTAATTACCAACTCTCTGATTAATCACGTGAAAGTACTTTAGTTGTTGGTGATCTTTAGTAGTTGTGGATCTTCATCAGCAGTCGTCGTTAAATGATTATCCACCTCTATCAATCAGTTGGAGAAGATTAATTTCTACTGATCAGTATGTAGCTACTGATCAGTTCCTACAGGCAGACTAGCTACTGATCAGTTTTACTCCTTCTAGATACTGATCAGTACTTTGGGACGAAAGAGTTTGTTTCACTACTGATCAGTAGACAGAAGTCTTTACTACTGATCAGTAGCAAAACATACTTAGTGTATATTTTGACCCAACAATCTCCCCCTTAGTGATAACATATCCATGCTCATCACTATATCAAAAACCAAAAATATTTCAATCGAAAGAAAGCTTACATGGGAGTCTTCTGTAAGTGAGCACTCTTTGCTTTTATTTGTCGATTGATTTCCAAACCAATTCAACCGCTCTTGAAGAGGTGCTTGAAGCTCTAAGCTTTCTTTTCATTAAAATGCACATCATGTTGAGGTCATGGTCATATTCCTTTTCTATGAGATAGTACTCTGAAGTACCATCCTTTCTGAAGATGCAGTATATGCCACTTCTGTCAAAAAAGGTCCAAGAGATTACTTCAGTGAATCTTTTTACCTTTTCAGGAACTGACTCTGGATTAAAGAGAATGATGCACAAGTCCATCAAGAGATGTTGAAGATTGTAGTCTCCTTCTCTTTTGATGTACTTCCTCTTTCCAATTTCATAGATCTCTTCCAGTTCTTGTCTTAAAAGAGTGCCAAAGAGTCAATTTTGAGATGAGAAACTTTTTTCAGAATTGTCAGCTCTTTTGATCTTGATAATGGATTTCCCTTCCCTTTCCTCATAGTACCAATCAGTAATTGGCACAAACTTGTTAATTGGCATAGGGGATGATATTGCTCCATACTCAACAAGATTTCTCATCTCAGAAAAAGTTCTTTTGCTTGAAGCTTTGATCTCTTCAACTGCATTTGCACTTGGTCTCCTTTCAGTCTCCCTTTTTGATGGTCCTTCAGCATTTATCTTCTTTCTTTTCAAGGGCTGCTCAGGACTTTCATTTCCTTCTTGTTCTTGTGCCTCTATTTTCCTTTTCTTTTCAATCTCTCTTCTTGCAGGCATATCCTTCAAATTTTGAGACACTTTAGACCTGATATCCCCACTTGTATTCTTTTTGAGGAGACCACTTGGCATTTGAGCTTTTCTTCTAGTGTCATGAGCCATCTTCAAGCTTCTCTCAAGCATGAATTGCTCTCTTTCCTCCTTCACTTTCTCCTTCCTTTTTTCTTCTTCATATTTAGACACCAGAGTGGACAATCTCATTGATCTAACTGACTTTGGATTTGCTACTTTGTTGATCAGATAGTCAATGAACTTCTTTCTGTCCTCTTTCATCTTGTCTTCTTTTGTTTTAGCTGGTGTCAATTTTTTCTTTTCAGCATCATTCTTCTTCTTTTCAGCATCCTCTCTCATTTTCTTAGCTTCCTCAGCATATTCTTGCTGCATTTTCAAGGCAAGCTCTTTATCCATCTCAATCTGTGACTTGGATTTTTCAATTTTGACCATTTCCTCTGCTATAAAAGCATCCAACTCAATCTGATCCTTACTCTGTGCCTTAGGAGCTTCAGTTGTGACAATCTTCTTCCCTTTCCCAGACACATGAGCCTTTTTAGCTGTAGGTTGCCCTTGTGGTTGTTTAATCATCAAGGATTTAGAGCCAACCTTTTTCTTTTCTTTTCTTTCTTCTTTCTTCTCTTCTCTTGCTATCTTTTCAAGCTCAGCCTTTGCTTTTGCTACATTCACCTGATTAAGAAGTTCTGGATTTACAAGTCTAATCAGATCTTCTGTAAGAGTATCCACCTTCAAAGGTTCTGGCACAAACACCTTTGCAAGAGTGGCAGCTTCAGTAGATTGATCATCCTTTGGTGCTTCAGTAGCTGAAGGAGTATCAGTAGATGGAGGAGCAGCATCAGCTTTCACAGTTTCATCAGTAGGAATCTCCCTCTAAAAAACAACCATCTCCATCTCACTTGACAGCCTGTTGAATCTTTCAAAAGTTTGGGTTAGAGACTCCCCTCTACCAGTTTTGAAAGTTTTAAACTGTTGGTTGAGAACTTCTTTGTAGTTTCTTCTCGTGCTTGCATTTCCTCCAAACCTTTTCTCCAATGCTTCCCATAAGGCTTTAGCATCAGTAAACTTGCTGAACTTGTGTTGGTAGTCATTTGGGATGGCCAACAACAAGCTACTTAAAGCTTGACTTTCTATATGCTTCTGCTTCTTTTCATGATCTGTGGGTGGAGCAACTTCTGCACTACCAGCTGCTGGAGCTACTATGGTCTTGTTACCATTTTGAACTACATCCCACATGAGATAGTTTGTTTGGAGCATGTATTGATAAATCTGGTTTTTCCACATTTTAAAATTTGATGATGATAAAATGGGAACTCTGTTGGCTAGAACACCATCATTTAGATCTGCCATTTTTGAAGATTTAAAAGAACTTTTTGCTTAACTCTTGTTTTATCTTAGATCTAGAGCACCTGAATACTCTGATACCACTTGTCAGGATCGATTCACTTAAACGCTTAAATGAATTGAAGATTTAGATCTAACAAATACGATTTGTATTGCAGCGGATAAACACAAATTGTATGAACAAGGTTATGATTAATAAGTTATATGAAACAATAAACTTGATGAACAAATAACAAATTAATCAACAAAGCCTCAATTGAATTGTATTAATTTCAGAGAAATTACAATGGTGTTTTTCACATACAATCAACGTTACGAACACAATTCACAAAGGAACTATTTTATAGTCCTTGAGGCTACCTAGCTAAGATCTAGTAAAGATTACAATCGATTAAACCTATACAAAAATCTATAGCCCATGCTCTGCAAACAGTTTGATCTCAAATCAAACTATGCTACCAACTAATTACCAACTCTCTGATTAATCACGTGAAAGTACTTTAGTTGTTGGTGATCTTTAGTAGTTGTGGATCTTCATCAGCAGTCGTCGTTAAATGATTATCCACCTCTATCAATCAGTTGGAGAAGATTAATTTCTACTGATCAGTATGTAGCTACTGATCAGTTCCTACAGGCAGACTAGCTACTGATCAGTTTTACTCCTTCTAGATACTGATCAGTACTTTGGGACGAAAGAGTTTGTTTCACTACTGATCAGTAGACAGAAGTCTTTACTACTGATCAGTAGCAAAACATACTTAGTGTATATTTTGACCCAACAATCTCCCCCTTAGTGATAACATATCCATGCTCATCACTATATCAAAAACCAAAAATATTTCAATCGAAAGAAAGCTTACATGGGAGTCTTCTGTAAGTGAGCACTCTTTGCTTTTATTTGTCGATTGATTTCCAAACCAATTCAACCGCTCTTGAAGAGGTGCTTGAAGCTCTAAGCTTTCTTTTCATTAAAATGCACATCATGTTGAGGTCATGGTCATATTCCTTTTCTATGAGATAGTACTCTGAAGTACCATCCTTTCTGAAGATGCAGTATATGCCACTTCTGTCAAAAAAGGTCCAAGAGATTACTTCAGTGAATCTTTTTACCTTTTCAGGAACTGACTCTGGATTAAAGAGAATGATGCACAAGTCCATCAAGAGATGTTGAAGATTGTAGTCTCCTTCTCTTTTGATGTACTTCCTCTTTCCAATTTCATAGATCTCTTCCAGTTCTTGTCTTAAAAGAGTGCCAAAGAGTCAATTTTGAGATGAGAAACTTTTTTCAGAATTGTCAGCTCTTTTGATCTTGATAATGGATTTCCCTTCCCTTTCCTCATAGTACCAATCAGTAATTGGCACAAACTTGTTAATTGGCATAGGGGATGATATTGCTCCATACTCAACAAGATTTCTCATCTCAGAAAAAGTTCTTTTGCTTGAAGCTTTGATCTCTTCAACTGCATTTGCACTTGGTCTCCTTTCAGTCTCCCTTTTTGATGGTCCTTCAGCATTTATCTTCTTTCTTTTCAAGGGCTGCTCAGGACTTTCATTTCCTTCTTGTTCTTGTGCCTCTATTTTCCTTTTCTTTTCAATCTCTCTTCTTGCAGGCATATCCTTCAAATTTTGAGACACTTTAGACCTGATATCCCCACTTGTATTCTTTTTGAGGAGACCACTTGGCATTTGAGCTTTTCTTCTAGTGTCATGAGCCATCTTCAAGCTTCTCTCAAGCATGAATTGCTCTCTTTCCTCCTTCACTTTCTCCTTCCTTTTTTCTTCTTCATATTTAGACACCAGAGTGGACAATCTCATTGATCTAACTGACTTTGGATTTGCTACTTTGTTGATCAGATAGTCAATGAACTTCTTTCTGTCCTCTTTCATCTTGTCTTCTTTTGTTTTAGCTGGTGTCAATTTTTTCTTTTCAGCATCATTCTTCTTCTTTTCAGCATCCTCTCTCATTTTCTTAGCTTCCTCAACATATTCTTGCTGCATTTTCAAGGCAAGCTCTTTATCCATCTCAATCTGTGACTTGGATTTTTCAATTTTGACCATTTCCTCTGCTATAAAAGCATCCAACTCAATCTTATCCTTACTCTGTGCCTTGGGAGCTTCAGTTGTGACAATCTTCTTCCCTTTCCCAGACACATGAGCCTTTTTAGCTGTAGGTTGCCCTTGTGGTTGTTTAATCATCAAGGATTTAGAGCCAACCTTTTTCTTTTCTTTTCTTTCTTCTTTCTTCTCTTCTCTTGCTATCTTTTCAAGCTCAGCCTTTGCTTTTGCTACATTCACCTGATTAAGAAGTTCTGGAATTACAAGTCTAATCAGATCTTCTGTAAGAGTATCCACCTTCAAAGGTTCTGGCACAAACACCTTTGCAAGAGTGGCAGCTTCAGTAGATTGATCATCCTTTGGTGCTTCAGTAGCTGAAGGAGTATCAGTAGATGGAGGAGCAGCATCAGCTTTCACAGTTTCATCAGTAGGAATCTCCCCCTAAAAAACAACCATCTCTATCTCACTTGACAGCCTGTTGAATCTATCAAAAGTTTGGGTTAGAGACTCCCCTCTACCAGTTTTGAAAGTTTTAAACTGTTGGTTGAGAACTTCTTTGTAGTTTCTTCTCGTGCTTGCATTTCCTCCAAACCTTTTCTCCAATGCTTCCCATAAGGCTTTAGCATCAGTAAACTTGTTGAACTTGTGTTGGTAGTCATTTGGAATGGCCAACAAAAAGCTACTTAAAGCTTGACTTTCTATATGCTTCTGCTTCTTTTCATGATCTGTGGGTGGAGCAACTTCTGCACTACCAGCTGCTGGAGCTACTATGGTCTTGTTACCATTTTGAACTACATCCCACATGAGATAGTTTGTTTGGAGCATGTATTGATAAATCTTGTTTTTCCACATTTTAAAATTTGATGATGATAAAATGGGAACTCTGTTGGCTTGAACACCATCATTTAGATCTGCCATTTTTGAAGATTTAAAAGAACTTTTTGCTTAACTCTTGTTTTATCTTAGATCTAGAGCACCTGAATACTCTGATACCACTTGTCAGGATCGATTCACTTAAACGCTTAAATGAATTGAAGATTTAGATCTAACAAATACGATTTGTATTGCATCGGATAAACACAAATTGTATGAACAAGGTTATGATTAATAAGTTATATGAAACAATAAACTTGATGAACAAATAACAAATTAATCAACAAAGCCTCAATTGAATTGTATTAATTTCAGAGAAATTACAATGGTGTTTTTCACATACAATCAACGTTACGAACACAATTCACAAAGGAACTATTTTATAGTCCTTGAGGCTACCTAGCTAAGATCTAGTAAAGATTACAATCGATTAAACCTATACAAAAATCTATAGCCCATGCTCTGCAAACAGTTTGATCTCAAATCAAACTATGCTACCAACTAATTACCAACTCTCTGATTAATCACGTGATAGTACTTTAGTTGTTGGTGATCTTTAGTAGTTGTGGATCTTCATCAGCAGTCGTCTTTAAATGATTATCCACCTCTACCGATCAGTTGGAGAATATCAGTTTCTACTGATCACTACTGATCAGTTCCTCCAGGCAGACTAGCTACTGATCAGTTCCATTTACTCCTTTTCTAGATATTGATCATCTCACTTGACAGCCTGTTGAATCTATTAAAAGTTTGGGTTAGAGACTCCCCTCTACCAGTTTTGAAAGTTTTAAACTGTTGGTTGAGAACTTCTTTGTAGTTTCTTCTCGTGCTTGCATTTCCTCCAAACCTTTTCTCCAATGCTTCCCATAAGGCTTTAGCATCAGTAAACTTGTGAACTTGTGTTGGTAGTCATTTGGAATGGCCAACAAAAGCTACTTAAAGCTTGACTTTCTATATGCTTCTGCTTCTTTTCATGATCTGTGGGTGGAGCAACTTCTGCACTACCAGCTGCTGTAGCTACTATGGTCTTGTTACCATTTTGAACTACATCCCACATGAGCTAGTTTGTTTGGAGCATGTATTGATAAATTTTGTTTTTCCATATTTTAAAATTTGATGATGATAAAATGGGAACTCTGTTGGCTTGAACACCATCATTTAGATCTGCCATTTTTGAAGATTTAAAAGAACTTTTTGCTTAACTCTTGTTTTATCTTAGATTAGAGCACCTGAATACTCTGATACCACTTGTCAGGATCGATTCACTTAAACGCTTAAATGAATTGAAGATTTAGATCTAACAAATACAATTTGTATTGCATCGGATAAACACAAATTGTATGAACAAGGTTATGATTAATAAGTATATGAAACAATAAACTTGATGAACAAATAACAAATTAATCAACAAAGCCTCAATTGAATTGTATTAATTTCAGAGAAATTACAATGGTGTTTTTCACATACAATCAACGTTACGAACACAATTCACAAAGGAACTATTTTATAGTCCTTGAGGCTACCTAGCTAAGATCTAGTAAAGATTACAATCGATTAAACCTATACAAAAATCTATAGCCCATGCTCTGCAAACAGTTTGATCTCAAATCAAACTATGCTACCAACTAATTACCAACTCTCTGATTAATCACGTGATAGTACTTTAGTTGTTGGTGATCTTTAGTAGTTGTGGATCTTCATCAGCAGTCGTCTTTAAATGATTATCCACCTCTACCGATCAGTTGGAGAATATCAGTTTCTACTGATCAGTATGTAGCTACTGATCAGTTCCTCCAGGCAGACTAGCTACTGATCAGTTCTACTCCTTCTAGATACTGATCAGTACTTTGGGACAAAAGAGTTTGTTTCACTACTGATCAGTAGACAGAATGTCTTAATACTGATCAGTAGCAAAACATACTTTAGTGTATATTTTGACCCAACAACTACAATAGAACAATGCACATGCAATACTTATTGAGCATGTTGAAACGGGTAATTAAAGAGGATGGTTTATACATGAGTGTTTCAACTACAAATTATATGACTTCTGGAGTGGGCATGGAGCTACAAGAGGATCAAGTAAGTGTGCTTCTTAATACAAATTATTTTGATGATCCACCTGCATGTAGTTAAATGAGAGTCTTCGTAATCTGAGGCGTGAGTGGCGAGTGCCATCATATTATTTATGTGAAATGTGTTTCTATAAGTTCGAGACTCAAGGTGTTGTGTTTCTTTAATGTTCTGTCATAATTCGTCCTAAGCAATGGGGGTTTGTCCACTTGGTACGAGGTTGTCCTCCCCTAGGGGAGGTCTGGGTTCGAGCTCCCTCTGGGGTTTCCTCCTTAGGTGAATATTAGGAGATATGTAACTAACTTGGGTGAAGGTCTCGTGGGTCGCGTACTGCCCAATTGGATGTCACTGTGGTCCCGAATCACTAACATTGCCGTTCTAAAAAAAAAAAGAAAAAAAAAGAATAAGACATTCGTCCTAACATGTTGTCATTAATGCATCAATTAATCTATGTATTGTATAGGTGATATAGGTATTAATGTGTCAATTAAGCTTTTTTTATTAGTGAATTAAGTTTAAGTAAAAATCAAGATTACATGGAAGGACAATGTACAAGGTGACAAAAATTGGCCCTTGGTTGGTAAATCCTGAAGTGTATGAAGAGTTGTATAATAAGTACTATTAAGTTTACATCAATTGAGCTTCTGCCTTCAATCTCCTCTCTCGCTTTATTCTTTTTTTGACTAAATTTTTTGATTGACATAAGTTTTTTTTTGTAATTTTTGATTTGACCTAAAGTTTTAGCCCAAGTACCCTTTGTGTAAATAAAGTTGGAAATACGGTTGAAATATATATGTGTGCCTAGGCCTGAGCATAACCCGGGCCGGTCCGGTCCTCGGGTTTGGTTTTAGTAGGGATATTTCGGGTATGGGGTCGGTCCGAAAACGACTAAAACCAGGTATACCCGACTAACCGGATAGTTTTTATTAATTTTTAATTTCTTTGTGTTATATACCAAAAAATGTCAAATTTTGGATGCCTAGATCTACCACTCTACCACATAGAGATTTGATTATAATTTTAAGACAAAATTATTTAACAATGCTTTAAACCGCTCCTATCTCAATGTTTTATAAACTACATGTACACTTATTATCAAAAAATAAACCGTCAAAAAGTCACTCCACAACATAGACGAGGTCATATTTTATTTTAATTGTTTAACCGTTATGTATATCATTTTCTGAAATAAATATATAATCAAAACTTTTATAATATTCGGATTTAGTTTTCCTTCACAAACTCTAGTAAACCAAATTTATAATGGTCCATGCTTCTAGAAAATTATATTGACATAAGCAATGATGTACTCGAATTTTGACATTTTCCGCAACGACACTACTTTTACATAGGGACCAATGTCTTGCATCAACTGTTTTCTGAAGGCTGCAAAATGATGCTTGGATGCGAAAAATGATTTGAAAAATAAACTACCAAAGCATAGCCATTACGTTATTAGATCCGTTTGTTTTAAAACTATTTAAAAAGTAATTTTACGTTCTTCAAGAGTTGTTCTTCTCTTAATTTGAAGTTTGATAAAATTTTCATTAAAGATGAGATGTAGCAAATTTGGTTTGTACTTGGTACCAAGAAACAGTGTTTATAAATATGTTAAACTCGTCAAATATGTATTTGGGTTAACCTTACTATTTTTTGTATGTCGTAATAATGTAACATCCGTCCCTGTTCGCTTCTAGAAACAAAAATCAATGTTTATAGCTCTAGCAACTTGCTAGAGAGATCTAATGAAATTACACGGTTCAAAAAAGTAACTCTTGAACAATTTTTTCTAGTGTACATGATACATAAATGAAGTATCCAATTTTCTAACATGGTTAAAAACTATCTTCCGCAAAAGTGCACAAAGATAAAGCCAGAGCTCCAGATTTCCAAAGTGTGGAGAAACGGAATCCCATATTTTCCATTCGCAAATAGCCACTTGAGAATTCCCAGAAACATAGTATCACCCAAACACTACAAAACATCTCGCCTAATCCGACTACCTCCATCCAGTTTTCACCCTTTAATAATCTTGATATGCCGTTGACTAATGCCGGTCAGGTTGACGAGTAGAATCACTACACCTGGGATGATCATGGGTGACTTGTCATAAGTAAACCTACCAGCATTTGCATCATCATCGGTGTCAGTGGAACTTTGTTCCTTCTCTGTTACTTCAAAACCGGTTTGGGAGAAGCCTACAAGCTTGAGCATCACACACAGAAATCCAAAAAACCATGCGGTCATGGCATTTACTCTCCCCATTCTCTGTAGGTTCCACCACACACGAATAGATATACCTAAGCGTTTGATTTCCCATAGGACGTAAAGATTGAAAATGAGAAATATACCCATAGGGATGAGAAAAGATTTTTCATATATGTTGGGCAAGAAGCGTGAATTGGTGATGATACAATATGCCGGAAGAGCAGCATAACATAACTCTGGAACAGCTCGGACTCCCCACAAAGATATCCATAAGTAACCAAGGGCTTGTCGAAACCAGAGCTTTCCCTTTATAGTTAGAAGTAACGGATTTTTATTGGTGAATGAGACCTCAAGAAGCCCGGTGGCCCATCTTTTCTGCTGTGTTAATGTAGCCGGGTATGTAGAAGGTGCACAACCAAGAAATGCAAGTGGGTCTGGTGAAGTAATAGCGGATCTCCATCCTCTCCCATGGATGTCGAGTCCAGTGAGAGTATCTTCTGCTGTAGATCCATAAAGCCAACCAACCTGGGAACAGATACAAAAACCTATTAAACGATATCATAACTAACTTCTAATGTGCTCCAAATGTATTTAGTTAGGTTGATTTCGTTTATTTTATCATTCTTACAACATCTAAGTGTGATTACTATTATTTTAAAGTTTCTGACTTAAGAATGTTCTATTTAAAGGGTGTTTGGATGTGCGTTTTGAATGTCATTATGCGATAAGAAATAATCAACCCAATACTCAACTAATAAAAACACTTCAAAACTTGCTCGTTTTTGCTTGTATGTAGTTACCAGGTTTTTTTATTTATTTTCTAGGATGGTAGCATCTTGCTAGTTAGTTTTAATGTAGTTTGCCCTTAAATAAACGGACTGCGACTTTGAATCACAATAATAATTGTCTCGTATTTACCTGTTTGCCCCACGAAGTACCATACTCATAACTACAGCCTGCAACGCGGATTGCTGCCTCAATGAAACTAGAGGGACTCATTCGGTTTTCCATATTTAATTTTGATTCAGATAAGATATTTGCAGCTGATTCCCTCAATTCAACCGACTTCCCAAAGATTTTATATAGATCTTCATTACCCGTATTATCTGTATAGAAAAAGAAGTTTTAAAGAGTTAAATATACCGTTAGGCATGCACATCCAAAAATGACTGATCGAATAGGAAAACAACTTTGGAAAATTATCATACCTGTTTTTACTGTATCACTTGGAGATGAACCATAGATAACCTTTCGTCTATGGAAACAATTTGATCCCCCATAGAGACTCCCTTGAATTGATGATAGTCCATTTACAATATACTGATTTTATAAAAATGACAGAAAAGGTTAAAGCTGATTTTGATTATTCTATAAGAAAGTAACCAATAATTTTCTAGCTATAAAGTTGTATATTTGAACTGCAATCAAAAGAACGAAATGTAAAGAAAAGAAGTTTAAAGTAATCAAAGATATTATACTCACGTATAAATTAGCCAACTGATTCCCAAATGGGTCATCCTTCAATCCGTTATAAAACGCTTGAGGGAATTGAAAAAATGCATAGTTTTCTTCATTCTTGAAACCAAACACCATACACATTGCATGAAGAAAAATGCGCGAATTGTTTGCATACATATCACAGTCTACGTTCAGCATCAGAGGTGCATTTGTCATCACTCCCGAGACTCTTGTCTGCTTATCATTTAATCAAGAATTAAAAGACCATCGCATACATGAATTCGTATTATGATATTCATAATAGAAATAGAGATGTCAGTTCTGAGTAAGGAAAAATTTTATACTAACCAGAACGTTCATAGCTCCAGCTTTGTAGTGATGCTGATGCTTCGGGCTCTTCTCTCTTGAGATGTATATGACATGTGGCAAGTCCCTCGGACTGCCCTCTTTGTTATCCGATATAACCTATAACGATTATCAAGCATTACCAATTGGTAAAAAATAAATATTCGTTAATATAAAACTTTAGGTAGAACACTTTCAGAATGTTTAACACGTGGACATAGTCACGCGGAGCCAGGATTCTAAGTTAATGTTAAAATAGGGTGTGGACAGAATAATGAAATCAGTGACTGAATATGTGACCCAACCTATTTTACCTCATACTTGTCCGGCCAAAACCAACCCGGCACTACACATCCGACTTAGAAATCTTATTTTTAATTTATTATAACATTTGGCAATTACTTATGTTGTTGTTTTAATTCTTGATATAATAGCCAAACTATTATTATATGCTTGTCTCATTTGCCAATTTCACCAAACACTCTGGTGTGTACCACATTTTGTGTATGTTTGATATTCAAAAGTAATTAAATTGTGTGGACGTTGCTGCGACAGAAATCCGTCACCACATTTTGTGTATGTGTGATTCTTTGTCTCCTTATCTGGTGATGGATTTCTATGACAACAGACGTAATTAGTGTATGGGTTATCTTCCAAAAAAAAAAATACCTTTATGATAGTTGGATGGTCCGAGCGATGGACATCACAGAAAACACCAATATCCGAGTTAAGTTCACATGTGAATGACCTCTGAGACGCAAGCTCTATCTTTTTGTAGAGATCACCATATTCGTTCTGTAATCATACACATACAAAATACATGTGAGTTTGCTCAATGCCCGGCAATCATAGTTGACCCAATTAGTACAAGTTCAATCTGAGTTTGAAAAATGAATGTATAACTATGCAACTATGCAAGAATATATAAAATTTATCAGAATGATTTTTTTTTTCAAAAGCCTACCTTCATCTTTTTCCACTCTTGTTGGAACTCTAACGAATCATCTTCTACCGGCGTGGACGTGGAAGTAAAGTATCGAAACGGAGCTCTAACTTGAATATTATATTTTTTGCAAAAAGGGATCCAGTTTTTTGCGAATTTTGTTGTCTCGACAAGTGAATAAAACGTTATAGGTGAGCAACCATCATCAGATAAATAAAGAGCTAACTTGTTTGCCGGATATTCTACTGCTAACAATGATAACACCGTGTTCATTGTAATTATAGATGGTTCTAGGATGGGGTCTGCAGTGGTGACAAATATATCCACTTCCAGAAACTCTGACTCGTTTATCCTGAAAACACATTGAGACAAAAGATTAACTTCTATATTTCAAAAAAGTATTTTTTCGTTTTGATAGTTAAAACTTTACATTGTTTATACAACAAGTGTCTACTATTACCAAATTAAAACAAGTGGTTAATTAAGGGTTAAGACTTGTTAATAGAAATGTATAGTTGTAGTCTTGTAGAGGGTTAGATCCCATACTTGCATGATAATACATCGAAGTTGCATGAAAGGAGTAGTTTATACGATTGCTCCAACACATCCAAAATAAATCAAGAAAAGTAGTTTATACCTCTTCAAGAGTCGTTCAGGGTACGTTTTGGTGGTGCATTGATTCCATTTGGTACTCACAGAAAGAATCCAATTGAAAGTGAAGAACGACTCGCACAAAAAGGCAAGCAACCATGGGATGTAGTGGTCTTGCTCTTTGAAATAAACAACACGATAAGCAAGTAGAGAGACAAGAAGAGAAAGAATCACAAGCTCTATTGCTCGGGCTGTTCTGTTGTTATGGACTATTTTTTCTTGTAATGGGAGACAAGTCGAGTCTCGAGTGTTTATAACCATAGTGCACTAGATCTATAAAGAAGTGAATCGTCTTTTGAGAGAGTGTTATGTGATCTTAGTGTGTCAAAATATGTTGAACGTACTGGTTATTTATAAAGGAATATTACCTACGTTTCAAACAAAGTATGCAAGTGTGACAAAAAAGTAGAAACTTTTTAGTGAGACTTATAAGAGTCAAAGAAAGTAAGCAAATGCCAATGATTTATGTTCTCAAATATCCCGAAAGTGTAACCAAATTTTCAACTTTTGCTATGTAACGCGCTATGGCGGCGTCAAGTAGGGGTGTCAAAAAAACTTGAACCCGACGGACCCGTCCCGAACCCGAATAAGCATATTAGGGTCGGGTTAATTCGGGTTGTACTCAAGTTTCGGGTTGATTTGACCCGATCTGAGAGACCCGATTCTTTATAGGTCGGGTTTCGGATTGTTTTTATCTCAAATTCCGGGTTGGCCCGTTTAACCAGAAATATTTAATAAATAATCTGTTTTTTAAATAATACCCACCTGGCATATGATATATATAGGCTAGAAATATAAAAAAATTTCATACATGAAGCGATATAGGACAACTAAAATAGGGAAAACCAAAGGCATATGATATATATAGGCTAGAAGTATGAAAGAGTTTCATACCTTAAGCGATGTAGGACAACTAAAGTAGGGAAAATAAATGAAGAGTTGTCCCACATCGCTTCAGGTATGAAACTCTTTCATACTTTTAGCCTATATATATCATGTGCTTTGTTGGATTCTTTTCATCCTGAATTTTTTCAATATATTTGCTTTTTACATTTGCTATATGCAATATGTTTATTGTAGATTTTTTTTGAACTTTTTTAGCTGTTGTGGACCCGTACCCGAAATAACCCAACCCTCTTGGACCTTGACCCGAACCCTAAAACCCGAACCCTTATTAGGTTCGGGTTAGGGTTAAAAATTTTAGTTAAAACCCGAATAAACTCGACCCGAAAGTTGCTTATTAGGGTCGGGTTGACCCGAATAGCACCCCTGGTGCCATGGCGTCGAGGCGCGACGATAAATTACGAAAACATGCAAGGCGTCTTTGTTAGGTGTGGCGGCAAAAAAACGTGGTCATGACGTCCCATGGCGCGCCTTAACGCGAGTTTTTTGTAACACGTTATGAGAATTTAAAAAAAAAAAACATTTAAAAATAGTTAAAAATGACTATAAAAAACCATTTGATTGTAAATTTGTGACTATATCTTAAAATATATATATACTTAAATGTTAAAACAGAATTTTTGATAATTTATTGAATTTTAGATAACTTAATAATAGTAAAAATATATATAAGTATATATAAAATTAAAAAATATATTAAAAATTTTTGCCGCCTTGTCACGTTTTGAAAAACGTCATGTCTCACATTTTCTTGCAAAACTTGAGGCTTACTCATGCCGCCACGCCCTACGTTATCTGTAACCTTGATCAAACTATCAAAATCGTATATTTCAATTTTTATTTTTTTTTCAAATGTTGAAATAAGCCGTATTTTTGCTTAAGTTTAACCGGTTTAATTATTGAAAATTTCATTAAAAAAATCCGGTTCATACATCATTTTTAAAAAAAAAAAAAAAAAAAAAGGTTGAATACACACATATACTCCTATATATAAAGCGAGTATTACTTGTGTCACTAAATATTCTTGTATTGCAATATTGCATTGTAATGTAATCAACATCTATAATTTAGTGGTTTAGTTCGATTTTACAACGTAAGACCAAATTGTAATAAGACTGTCGTATAATATTCGTACTCAATCTGTTTATTTTTCTCACATTCTCGAATGTCTCCAAATAATAGGTCCATGCTTCTAGAAATTATAGAGACATAAAGCAATGATTGATATAAGCTTATCTTGGCATTATACGTAGCCACACTGATTGATATTACCAGCCATTGCAATTCAAAAGTGTTTTTTCCTTGATTTTAACCTACCAAACACGACTACATGAAGAGCCCCAACATCTAGTTATCAACTCAAATAATGGGTTGCAATATTGGACTTGAATTTTTGAAAAACAAATACTAACGTATATATTGTAATACAGTAATCGGGGTTACACTTGATAAAAAATCGTTTGTTCTAAAAAAAAGAAGAAAAATTGTCATTGGTAAACAAAGATATATGATCTCGCTAAAGGTAAAACGTCAATTGAATCTAAATGTTTCAATAAAAAGCAAAATTATCTTCGTACCCCAAAAATGTGTGAGTATATATGCATTTAATATAAAAAAACAAGGTAAAAAGGATGTGGGAATTGATTTTTGAAATAAGTGGTGACAAAATTTTTGCCTAAAAAGTGTCGCTATACACTTTGTTTTCAAATATGGTTAAGAGTATAAAAATGTAACAAAGTCTGTCTATTTTGCTATTGTATGTATAGAACTCACATGACCCCTATTTTATGTATACAACTCTTACTTTTCACAAATAATATAAACGACCAAATTTTCTTTGACGTATAACTCTTTATCCCTTCGAGACCATTGCATAAATTTATTTCCTAATTTGACAAATATAAGTTGTCAAGTTCTTTTTTTTTTTTTTTTTTTCTTTTTTGAGTAAATTAAAAAGTAGTTCATGTAGTTTGTATATAAAAATGATTCCACTTTAAATTATTTATTTACGGATATCGTTCATCAGCTTCCTATTTTCTTATTGTGTTAGTTTCTCGTTCGCTAACTTTACTATTAGAATATTAAAATTAACAAAATTACTATTTTGCTCTTATGATAAACATCGATAACAATTTTCTATTTGATACACCTCACTAAATTACAGGTATTTGGTCCATATCATATACAGTACATTATAGAATACGTTACCATAGACACACAATTTTCCGAAGCTAACATTGCAAATAATTATAGATCAAAATATGATTGTGATACCTTTTGACACTGAATGACTCTTTAACAATATTTTTCGTGCACAAAGTGTATATCATACATAACTCAAAATTATTTTATTGAAATTTCTAAAATATTTGACATGATCTGGTGCATAAGTGCACGAAGAACAAAGCCAAAGCTCCCGATTTCCAAATCGTGGAGAATGGAATCCCATATTTCCCATTCGCAAACAGCCCTTTGAAGAATTCCCAGAAGCATAGTAACACCCAAACACTACAAAACATCTCTCCTAATCCTATTACCCGTATCCAGTTTTCACCCTTTAATGACCTTGACACCCCATTAACCAAAGCGGTCAGGTTGACCAGTAAAACAACGACACCTGGCATGATCACGAGTGAGTTGTCATAAGTGAACCTACCGACTTTTGCATCATCATCGTCTTCAGTGGATCTATGTTCCTTCCGAGTTACTTCAAAAACAACGGTTTTTGAAAAGCCTATGAGTTTAAGCATGACACTTAAAAATCCAAATAACCATGATGTCATGGGATTTACTCGCCCAATTCTCTGTAGGTTCCACCACATACGAAGCGATAAACCTAAGCATTTAAGTTCCAAAAATACGTAAAGATAGTAAATGACAAAAATACCCATAGGGATTAGGAAAGCCCGTTCATTAATATTGGGCAAGAAACGTGAATTGGTGAGAATACAATATGCTGGAAGCGTTGCATAACATAACTCTAGAACAGATCGTGTTGGCCACGAACAAATCCAAAAATACGCAAGGGCTTGTCGAAACCAAATCTTTCCTTCTATAATAAGAAGTAATGGGTTCTTACTAGAGAAAAAAATCTCTAGAAACCCGGTGGCCCATCTTTTCTGTTGCTTCAGTGTACATGGATATGTTAAAGGTGCACAACCAAGAAATGGGAGTGGTTCAGGATATGTAATGGCGGATTTCCATCCCCTCGCATGGATACCGAGTCCTGTGAGAAGGTCTTCTGTTGTAGATCCATAAAGCCAACCAACCTGATAATATTGTTAAAATAATAATCTAAGTTTATGAATAAATTGATTTTTTAAGCTGTATACTTGAATGTATTAAAAGGAGAATTAGGCAACGTTATTTCTCCGGTTTCCATTTTAGCTAGAAAAAGTTTGTTTGATCGACCTGTTTGAAATAAAACAAAACCCAAGATCGACCAGTTATTAAGTAAGCTGGTGTATATTGAAACCTCCAATAATCAATATTAATTGCCTCTTACATGCGTTCCCCAATTCGTGCCATACTCGTAGCTACAACCTGCTACAAGGACCGCTTCGTCAATTAAACTAGAGGGACTCTGTCGGTTTTCTATGGTTGCATTTGATCCTGACAGTACCTCAGCAACTGATTTTCTTAATTCACTTGATTTTCCAAAGATTTTATGTAGATCCAAATGTTCTATTTAAGAAAAAATAATTTATGATTAGTCAAATAAAAGTTTAAAGATGCATTTAAAACTAGTTTTGATTAGCATATTTACTACCTTTCATCTTATCATTTGGAGATGCGCCATAGATAACCTTTCTTTTGTGAAAACAATTTGATCCTTCGTAGCAAGGCCCTTGAATCGACGCTATTCCATTTACAATAAACTGATATCACAAAAAACGTTAAATATAGATTGTTGACCACAGATTATAAGACAAAACGAGATAGCAAAATCTTAAAAGAAATATACGCACATAAAAATTAATGAATTGATTTCCAAAAGGGTCGTCCTTCAACCCATCATAAAAAGTTGCAGGGAACTGAATAAAACCACAATCTTGTTCATTTTGGAAACCAAACACCAAACACATTGCATGAAGGAAAACTTGTGGATTGTTTGCATACATATCGCAGTCGACATTCAACATAAGAGGCGCATTTGTCATTACACCCGAGACTCTTGTCTGCGCATCCCTAAAAGACGTTAGAAATCCCAACTAATTGTAGATTGTAATTCAAAGATACTTCAGTTCTTATTCGTTATAATTTTTTTTTTTTTTTCTAACATACTGATACACGGACAAAGAGTTACTAGAATCTAAAGATGATATAGCTGCCAAATTTATGATATTACTATTCAAATGCTTAAGCAAGAAAAATAGAGGTTACTAACGAGAACATTCATAGCTCCAGCTTTGTAATGATGATGATGTTTGGGGCTCTTCTCTCTTGAGATGTATATTACTTGGGGCATGTCGCTCTTGGTACCTTCTTCGTTCTCTGATATCACCTACAACAATCACCATAAATATTTACCAAATGATGTGTCTTATGCATCCAACGAATCACCTTACATCACTAATTATCTCCCATCCTTTTTATCACCATCCATATATATATATATATATATATATATATATATATATATATATATATATATATATATATATATATATATATATATATAGGCACCATAATCAATTAAAATATTAATTTAAAAATAGTAAAAATAATGTTTTTTTCAAAATTGTTTCGGAGAATCATCCTAAAATAACCTCTACAATCATTTTATGAAATAAATATTTTGATTTTTTTTCGAAATTTTTGATTTTTAAAAACTTGGATGCATTTTTTTAGAAAAGTCGATACATTTTCAAAAATAAGGTTAACTCAATTTTTGTAATATTAATAATAAGATGCGGTTTTATCCATAAAGTATATACATATTTGAAAAAACAATTTTTTGTAATATTAATAATAAGATGCGGTTTTATCCATGAAGTATATACATATTTGAAAAAAAGCAGATACATTTTTTGTAAAATTAAAAAAATGCATCTACGTTTTTCTCCGGAAAAAATTAATTTTTTTTTTATACTATAAAATGATTCTGGTGGTTATTTTAGAAAGATTCTCGGAAGAAAATGTGAAAAACACTTGTTTTTACTATTTTTTAATAATTTTTTAAAACGTACTTATTGGTGTATAAAGTTTTACATTGTTTGTATTGGATCCTTATGTGTGTGTGTATATATATATATATATATATATATATATATATATATATATATATATATAAGGTTTATTGACGGTCCCTTTCAAACCCGTGACCTCCCACACAAAGCTGACAGGTGATAACTGATTTGTTAAACAACTTTTTTTTGTTCAAAATTTGTATATCTCGCGTTTCTCATAAAATGGGGGTAAAATAGTCAAAATTACACTCTTGGTTTGTAAGTTTGTTCCCAAATTTCTCGCGTAGTCCTAAGGTTTCAAAACTACATTGTTAGTATGAATTTGTTAGTTTGTTTTCTTGTACACAACTAAGTGTTGCTCTTATAATTGACAGACACGACTCTTCTAATCATACTTGTAGCCCAATAACAAATATTTTATTGAGCCAATACATAAACCAAAAAGGCACACTAAACCGGTATGCCTACGCCCACTTTACGAGAAATGAAAATGATTAGGCTATTACCTTAATTATAGATGGATGGTCTGAGCGGTTGACATCGCAGAAAACACCAAAATCAGAATTACGATCACATTGAAATGGACTCTTAGATGCAAGCTCGATCTTGTTGTAAAGATTGTCATATTCATTCTATAATCATAGAATTGTTCAGAAATTTAGGTGCTGTTCTTTTTTCAAAAAAAAGTTTTAATAGGCTCTGAACTCTGACCCGGTCAGAGGTTTTAAAAATTTTGTTGTTCTTTTTTTTTTTTCAACCAGAGACAAAAACCTCTTTTTACCTCTGATCCAACCCTACATGAAAAACCTCTTTTTACCTCTGATTACCTCTTTCTCTTCACCGGTAAGTTTTCAATCCTTAAATTCAATTTTTTTTTTTTTTTTAATGGTTTGTCACTTGATTTCGTTATATAAATTGATATTGATGATTGTTTGTTAGATTTAGGTGATATAATTTTTTTTAATATGTATTTGTTTTCGATTGCCTATAAACTCCTACTTTTACATTGACTTTTATGTGAACTTTTCTTTTGTTAATTATTTTTATATCTTGAAATTGATGTTAGACAATTAGTTTATTAATTTGTTCAATCACGCTCAACTTAGAAACGTGATTGAGCGTGCTTTTGGTGTTTTGAAAGCACGTTTTCCCATCTTGAAGAGAATGACTCCGTATTCTTTGGTGAAACAAAGAGATATTACTATTGCATGCTTTGCTATTCATATTTTTATACGAAAAGAAGGATTAAGTGATGATTTTTTCCGAATATGATCGAGGTGAAGTACATGCTAACGAGAATGTACAAGATGGAGACGAGTATGATGAGGACGAGGTTCAACCAAATGGAAATACAATAGATCAACAATATATGATCAATTGTCGAGATCAACTTGCGGCACAATTAATGCAAAAATGTTGAAAATGTTGTTTGAATATTATCTTTATTTGAAAAATGTTGCCACTATGTTTGAACATTTTATGAATGTTTTTATTTAAGATGTTTTATAAATGAAACAGTTTAGTACTAATATAGTAAAACAGATGTTACGAAGGAAAAAAGAACATAGTATATTGATTCAGATTCAGAGTTTTGGACCACCTCTGATTATTCAGAGCTGGTATTCAGATTCAGAGGAAAAACCTTTGGTTTAAAAGAACAGCACCTTATACTTTTTACAAATTGATGAAAAGAAGTGTTCTAACTTCGAAAAGTACTTCCAAATGATTACCTTAAGTTTTTTCCATTCTTGTTGAAACTCCAATGAATCATCTTCTAATGGTGTAGACTCGGGAGTAAAGTATCGAAAAGGAGCTCTAATTTGAATATTAAATTTTTTGCAAAAAGAGACCCAAAGTTTTGCAAATTTTACCGTCTCAACAAGTGAATAAAAAGTAAGAGGTGAACAATCGTCATCGGAAAGATAAAGCACTAATTTATTGACAGGATAATCTACTGCTAACAAGGATAAAATCGTGTTCATTGTAATAATAGGTGGTTCCAGTATGGAATCAGCAGTGGTGACAAAGATATCCACAGCGGGAAACTCCAACTCGTTTATGCTGAAACACATTTAGTTGCATAAAAATAAGAAAATAATAAACATATAATAGAACTTTTTATGGTTTATTGCATTAATCGTCACTAACGTTTCGTCCCTACAACACACACACGCACACACACATAAAACGTTTACGTTGAATACAATCATTAAGGTGAAAAAATAAAGGAAAAAGGTTAAAGAAAAATCTATGGCGTGAAAGTTTTTGTATTACAGTTCATTTATATTATATCTCAAACTTTGATTTTATTTATTTTTTTATTTTTTTATTTTTTTTGATATACATCTAAAATTCAATAATTATAAAGTTTTATATCAAATTTATATATTTAAGCAAAAAAAAAAAAAATGTATTTGACGTAACACTTAAACAACATATCTTTTTTATGCATATCAAAAGTATTTTTTATTTTTATAAGTTTGAGATAATAAAATAAATAAATATAATACAAAGATACACTTATTACAAATTATATTTACATTTTGTTTTGATTACTTTATATTTTATAATATGTACCAAAAACGTTGAAAAGATTTATTAATTCACACGTTTTTCGAATTATTTATATGTAAATGACATCGTTTCTGGTAAAGTATTCATATATGAATGAATCGAAAAAAGTGTAAATTACGAATTAATTTTAATATTTTCAACATATTTTTTGTTGATCCATTAGTTTTTACATATGAGCGGACTCAAAAACATATGATCACAAACCTTTTTTAGGTGGTTGTTTCGATTCTCACTTTTTCTTTAGTTCTCGGTTTAATCGTCCTTACATGTAGGGTTGTGTTTAAATAGGAACGACTAACTATTGAGTAACAATAGCAACGAATTTTTAATCATTTATTTATAAACCCAGTTAAAAAAAGAAACTTAATTCCCAATTAACTTTAAATTAAATCATTTAGACTACAACTAGGTTTAAAAAAAAAAAAACTAAATACACAATTAGAACGACCATTCAACTCTATTTCGAAAGAGCACCTACTCGATATAAACTTTTGATGACATTCTTTTTGTGGGTTTCAAAATATTAATCATAATATACATTCATTCGTAAATATTACATTTGAATCATATATTCAGAAATGAATACATATATATCCACAAGTGAATACATTTGTTTTCACAAGTATATAAACTAATCCGTGAATCACATTAATCATATATTTTCACAAGTGTTATACACCGGTTTTCAGCTATTGTTTTTCCAAAGATCCTTAATTTTGTTTGAAATTTTACACAAAAGAAGCTCACATTCACATACTCAAGATTACAAAGTTTGAAGTGTAATGTACCTTTTCAAGAGTCTGTCAGGGTACGTTACGGTAGTGCATTGATTCCATTTTGTACACAACGAAAGAATCCAGTTCAGAGTCAGCCATGATTCGCACATAAACGCAAGTAGCCATGGGAGGTAGTGGTCTTGGTCTTTGAAAAGAACAACCCGATATACAAGTAGGGAGATGATAAGAGAAAGAATCAAAACCTCTATCGATCTGGCCAGGTTGTTGTTGTCAACTATTTTTTCTTGTAGAGGGAGGGAAGTTGAATGTTGAGCGTTAGTAGCCATGGTGCACAATATCTAAAAAGAATGGTATTTTCAAAGAGTCTTTGTTGTTCTTATAATGATGAAATGGGTTTTTTTTATAGATCGAGGTTTAGAGTCGTATATAAAAAACAGTGGTGGATCTAAAATCAAAAGCGAGATATATTTAAAAGAAAGAAAAAAAAGACAAGTATATATTATATCAAGTTGTACAAATTGGTAGACTTTGTATTATAAAAAAAAATGACGAGAGGTTTTTAAATGTAAAGTCACCACCTTATGGGAGAGAAAATTAGTATTATATATGCTTTCTTAATGTCAACAGGTGAGTAGCAGTGGAGGAGGACAACGTGTAGAGGGAGAGATGTAAACAAATAAAAAAAGAACTTCAAGGATTAATTCCAAGAGTTGACGGAAAGCACGAACGGGGATTTTATATTTGTTTCGGTCATTCCAACAGCAACATATAAGCTCTCCAACCGATCAGTCAACATCGCTATAATACGTTACTATCATATTTCCATTTCCGCACCCATTTGCTGTACTCTTCGTCTAACATTCCAGCCTATTAAAACCTTTAAATAGTTATCTCTAAATTCTAGCGGTAGATAAACATATATGTATCAATCTTATTTAATACTAGCACTACAAGAAAAATGGGTTTTTGGGACCCTTTCTTTGGGACGCTTTAAAGATATTGTCCTAATAAAATATCTAATAGGACGGGTTAGTTTTTATGTCCTTTTATGATTGAACATAATAGAACAATTAAAATGTAGGTCCTAAAATCAAGTTTATATGACACTTATTTTTTAGAGTCTTATTATGGTGTAACCTAAAATGACACATTAGACACACGTCCTATTATATTAGGTTTTATAGGATGTTTATTAGTTATGGTCTTATCATAATCAAACATAATAGGACACTTGACAAATAAGTCATATTATATTATGTTTTATAAAACGCTTATCAACAAGGGTTTTATTATGAAATAATATATAGGACACTTGACAAATAAGTCATATTATATCATGTTTTATAAAACGCTTATCCACAAGGGTTTTATTATGAAATAATATATAGGACACTTGACAAATAAGTCCTATTATATTATGTTTTATAAAACGCTTATCCACAAGGGTTTTATTATGAAATAATATATAGGACACTTGACAAATAAGTCATATTATATAATGTTTTATAAAACGCTTATCCACAAGGGTTTTATTATGAAATAATATTTAGGACACTTGACAAATAAGTCATATTATATTATGTTTTATAAAACGCTTATCCACAAGGGATTTATTATGAAACTAGCTTAATACCCGCGATAGCAAGGAAAAATATATGAAAAATATATGAAAAATAATGATCCAGAAACATTAAAATGTATAATAACATTAATTAGTAAACTTTCTTAGTATCACCTTTATAATCACTTTGTTTAAAGTTTAACATCTAAACATGTTTCTATATGTTTGACAATTGATCAAACAAAATTACGATTAATAAAAGTGTATGTTACAAAATAGATATTGTAACGTTTATGAAATTATAAACTCGTGAAAAAAGCGGGGAGCTATATCAAAACAAATAAGTAAAACCTTCAAGCATCATATCTTCTACACATTCCGTTTTGACTATCCTTTTGACCGGCCCATTTTACCACTTTAACTATGTGTTTCAAATTGAACTCCACCTATAAAAGACAATTAAGAGGAATTAAGAGGAATTAAGAGGTACACAAATAAAAAAAGAATTAAAAAGAAAAAGAAGTCTTATTTTCCAGTTCGAGTTTTACGATTTTGTCGCTCGAAATGTCGGAGAGTATTAGACAATAAGCCCAAATACAAGCTGTGGGTTTGGATCCATTAGAGTTTATTAGGGTTTATGTCTTTTGTAATCTATAAACACCCAATAAATAATAACAAAATAGGTTTATCATTCTAATTAGGGGTGTTCAAAAGACACGGACCGGAAAAAACCGGACCGGACCGAGACAAAAAAAATCAAGAAACGATGGATCGAGGACCGGACCGCTTTTTCCGTGTCATTTCCGGTCCGGTTCCTAGTCGGTTCTAGCCGGTTTTTCGGTTCTTTTCGGTTTTAATACCTCACACAATACACAACATAGTAATAAAAAAGGTTATTCAATTTAAAAAAGAAAAAAAGTCATGCAAAGATTAAAAATAAAGTAGGTTAAACGATAAGCAACACAAAAAGTACTCGTATCGAATTACAAATCATAAACGTAAATACGTAATAGGCATAGTAAAAAACTAAAACGAAACCAAATACGAATAGTAAAAACAAAAAAAGTAAATTGTTTATTCATTCTAATTTTGGATATGTATTAAAATACATAATCAAATTAATATTATGATAGATATAGTTTTATTGACTTGTATTAGGATTGTGTGATTATAAAATTAATTAGTAAACTTATGGATTATATAGAGGACTAGATGTATATCAACTAAACTGTTTCTGTAAACAATATAATACCAATTAGGATTCCTATTTGGTTTAATTTTTTAATAAATATTAATTGGTGTTATAATATTTCATTGTGTATTACTTTACCGGTTCGATTTCATTGTTTAATATAATATATTTTACTTCTCAAAAATAAAAGATTAGATTGCCACGTATAGAAGAGTAAGTACCCCACAGTCGGTACGCATGAGTGACGATGATGAGATTTGAAACTAAATTGGTATTATATTGTTTACAGGTTTAATTGTTTAATGAATATAAAATTAAATATTAGCATATTATTAAAGAAAAAGTTAACTTTTCGGTCCGAACCGGTGAACCGCCGGTTTAGCCACGGACCGCACCGGATTTATTTTTTGAGTATTTTTGAGAACCGAGAACCGGACCACCATAGCCGGTCCAGTTCGGTTCCGGTCCAAAGTCGGGCCGTTTTTGCGGTTCTAGCCGATTCTCGGTTTTTTTGGTCACCCCTAATTCTAATAATTATGATATTATTATGAAATCTCGGCTATGTTTGTAAAAGCTTAAAATGGGGCTAAAATGAAGATTGTGTAGGGTTTGAACTTTTTTCTATATATATAAACCTTATTTGGTTGACACTTATTATAAGTCTTATTTAAAATATAAACTTTAATATAATAAGCTACTTCAAATATCATATAAAGAAATGGATTGGACTTATAATATGGGAAATTACATAAATACTATGTCATAAAATTTGTCTACTTATATTATTATGTATTTTCTTTTTTTTATCATATTATATTTTTGAGGGCAAACTTTAACAATTTTGTCAAACACATTGACAAAAATAAAAACTACAACTTTTAGCTCTAAATATAATCATTAGCTTTTATATATTCCTAAAAACTGTTAGTAACAACTACAAGTTAATTTTACCAAATATACTCATAGAAGAGGTCCAATTTTGAATTAGTACATTAATTATATATATATATATATATATATATATATATATATATATATATATATATATATATATATATATATATATATATATATATATATATTTATATATATAGTAATTGGATCGGGTAAGAACGGGCCGAAGTATAGGAACGTTAAGAACCAATGCTGGCCGTCCGATTTAGGTGTTGATCAGTAGTAACCAATGCGAGGAAGGTGCCGATCAGTTGTAACCAATGTGAGGTTTGATATAAATTTTTTAATCGGACGACCAGAATTTGTTGCTGATCAGTAGTAAGGTTTTCTGCTGATCAACAGTAAGTGGTTACTACTGATCATCACCTTAATCGGACGACCAACATTGGTTCTTAGCGTTCCTATACTTCGGGTCGTTTTTACCCGAACCTCACCCTATATATATATATAAAATAATGTTGTATAATATAATTCTTATAATAATTAAAATTAAACATTTTGTTATCTTCTATTTAAACATTTAATCTTTTTTTGTTTTAATTATATGTTTTGTATTTACTATTTCATATATATGTAGCATAGTTTATAAGTTTTTTAGTTATTAAGTTTTATAAAATTGAATTTGTTTTATTTTCCCTCCAACCCAATTTTCTCCCTCCCAACCATAATTCATTTTCCCCCACATTTCCTCAGATACCTCCTTCATATCATTTAAAAAATTATTAAAACCACTCTCATCATATTGACTTTGTCCACCTGCACATAAACCTTCCAATGAAGAAATCTGCACATTGTTTAATACGGTCTCCTTTTTTAAAGATATAGTGGTTTTATTTCTTAGCGTACCCACGGTGGTCTTTACTAAATATACTACATTCGTTTCTGTTTTTTACTTTAATGTTGACTTCATTCAGGTAATCAACAAGTATAATCGGTTTCGTAAAATTATAATTATCAATTTAGTTTCTATGGTATTCAGGGGTACAATTTTTGAATTTAGGCATAATCTGTGTTACCTGAATCTAGTGATTATAATTCCATGAACCCCTAATGTTTTGCCCTAATTCTAAAAAACAAAACGATTCTTAATTTTGGGTTTAATTTTATTGATTTTTCATTTTACTTGTCTATTATATTAATTTCCTTTCTTAAATTGTTGATTTTGCTAGGTAGTTGTTATTCTAAAGAACAAACCCGATCATCTTAATTTCTAAGGTAAATTATTTAAATAAATATTGTTATTGGCGTATGCACATTTTGATAAGGATGGTTATAACTAGGTTCAAGGTTTTTTTTAGATTCTTTGAACCTTGATGTAATCAACATTTTCGTGTTGCTAACAATAATGTTTTGTTTATGCTCTTGCAGGTTATGTCACATAGTCTATGGGTTTTTGCAAGACCCAAAAACAAGTATTTGATAGATATGCAAGTACGTTTATCTATTATACAAAATATGATATGTCTAAACGTATGTCACAACATTTTTATTAACAAGTTTATGTGTATGATTTTCTAAAATTTTATATATCACTGATTTGTTTTCTAGGTAACATTGGAGACACAATGATGGATTGAAGAGCAGGATATTCTAGGCTTTCATTGACTTGGACTAAATAGTATTGGTTGTTAGTATGTACATCGATTTGTATTATCTAACTTTATTTGTGTAATATAGATTTTCTGTTTACAAGTTATGAACTTAATTAGAGCTTGCATCATGTATAGGTGCTACGCAAGGGAAACCATGATAGTAGAAAATGCTACGGGATAATAAATTTTATGCTCTCTCGTAACATGAAGACTAGATTCGATTTCGATCTGCACTTAAATATTTTTTTCATCATTTTGTACTGTGATAAACCGTATATACTGTTTCTAGTTGTGAGTAAACGATTCTCCTGAGACAATTAGAAGTTATTATGCTTTACGCGTTGATATTGACTATCTAATTTATTCTTATATTTCAGATTTCAGTAGTGAAGTATGTTGTAAATTGAGATTTTGACGAGTTTTTCAATTAATATGCAGGAGACTACGGATAAAATCACCGTAGGTTCTCAAGTATGCGTGGCAAACCCATCAGTGGCTTGGATTGACGGAGAAGTATTAAAAATAGATGGAACAGACGCCAAGATCCGAACTACTGATGGGAAGAAAGTAAGTTGATTATATTTATTTGTCAAATATCAGTCAATTCATTTTGGTTTTGTTCACCATTTTAGGTTGGAGCAGAAGTTTATCTTAAAAATATTTTAAACTCGACGGAGAATGTAGCAAAAGGATGGATCAAGAGTTTAGATCTAAATGAGCTTGTTCGAGGTGAAGAGATTGGACCAAATGTTCAAATCCTATCAAGAGAAATAAACGCTTGGTGAGAACGTATGGATTCATTGTCACAATTGAAAACGCTATTGGTGCAAC
Source organism: Senecio squalidus (assembly GCA_910822075.1). Lineage (NCBI taxonomy): Eukaryota > Viridiplantae > Streptophyta > Magnoliopsida > Asterales > Asteraceae > Senecio > Senecio squalidus. The sequence goes on from CAJVGC010000060.1 coordinate 3,969,735, forward strand.
TGTTGCGTGGCCTTGCCATTTCATATCAGTATGTCATTCTTTTTAAACTTGTGATATGTGTATTGTTACAACAAGGTTTATTATACATGGAATTATATACTTATATATAAATCATCAATTTCCAGGTGACACCTATGGATGCATGATGATAGCAACAACTAGTTTGTTTCTTATTATTTTGGAATTACCTTTGTGCCTGAGGATGATGCATGTGGTTTATTGACGTCTCATTTGTTTTTTGTTTTTATCAGTTTTAAATTACCTTGTAACTCTTCTAAGACCTTATTATGGTTTATGTTATAAGACCTTATTATGGTTTATGTTATGAGACCTTATTAGGTTTGTGTTATGACTTAATCATGTTAAGAACTTTTGTATGAAAATGACTTGTTTAAAATGAGAATTTCATGCCTCTAATATACCGAATAAGATTTACAGACATGGTTTGTGAACATTATATATCGAAACTATTAATAATTTAGGTTTGTGTTCAATTTGGGACAATTCTTAGGACGCTTTTAATCGTCCTAAAAGTAATGTAGAGAAATGTGTTACAACAAAAGACGTGTCCTATAATATAATATGTTAGGATGCTATCAATGTTATGTAATTGCCTTAATAAAACAAAATGTTGTGTTTCATTATATAGGAGACTTCTTATAAGGACATTAAATTTGGTCCTAAAAATATATGATACACTTATCTATTATGACCCTTTTCTTAGTTCTTATAAAACTATTAATGTAACATATGATTCATCCTATAAATATATTTTATAGGATGTTAATATGTGTCTCAAAACATAATAGTATATTACAACATCAAAAGGCATCCTATTTAGCAATGTGTTGGGACACATTTTATGTTTTATAAAATATCTGATGGGACCTTAAATTTTGTTTCATAGTATTGGTGTTTATTAGGATGTCTAAAAGCGTCCTACAAGTTTATACAACGCCTTTATATGAGACACTATTTTCACTGGTCCTATTAGATTAAAAGTCTCATAAAGTAACATTTTAGGACGATAACAAGCGTCCTAAAAGACCACTTTTGTTGTAGTGTAGTATATAACCCGCGCGATACATCGGTTACTAAAAATTTATTTTTAACAGTATTACACCGCGATAATGGTTTCTGGTTATTTCTCATTCATCTCGTAATATAAATGTTGAATGTATTGGTTTCTAACTCGTCTCTTCACGTTTATAAAAATAATTATCTCATGGTTTCTGGTTTGGGTCTTTAAGTCGTAATAAGAATTATGTGGTAACGATATATGGTTCGTTCCTTTAGGCGATAACAACAATATTTTACAAGTAGTAACGTTTCTCATTGCGATAACGATAATGACATTCAATATAGCCCTTCAAATATTAAAAGCTTTATATGTGGTGACGATTCCTGCAACTTTCATTCATCGCGTGACATATACGTCAATTTTTATAGTTTCCGTCTTTTGGCCCTTAATAATTTATGGTTTGGCTATTTTGAGCCATAAAAGAATTATGCAGTGTAAGCGAAAAAATACATTGTGGTAAAGACTTCTTGAAGTTTCTCATTAGTCTCGTGATATATATGTATATAGTTTCTAGTTCGGCCTTTCCGACAATAAATCGTGGTAAAGAACTATACAATAAATGGTTTTTGGTTCCCCCATTCGGGCCATAAGTAATATTCATTCAATTAAACTATTTATTGTGGTGTCTAATTGTTTAACTATACATCTTTGGATGGCCAATGGGTAGTCTTATCGAAAAAAACCGAAACCGAAATCGAAACAAAAAAAAAAACGAAACCAAAACCGCTTCAAAACGGGTTTGACCAAAACCGGTTTGGAACCGGTTTGGATTTTCTAGCTTTGAATCGGGTTGGAACCTGGTTATACCAAACCGGGTTGGGAAACCGATTACAAAAACCGGTTTGTATTTAGCTTAGAACGTGTCGTGTAGTATGGATATATTTAGATCGAGTTGTAAAGTCCCGCTGCACTTTTGGAACAGTTACACTACGTAACAACAGTTACGCCAGCGTAACTATCAGTTAGTTACGCTTTTTTTTTATTAAATATTCCAAACCGGTTTTTAACCGGTTTTTGGAACCGAACCGGTTTGGACCCGGTATGAAACCGGTTTAGTAGGTTTGAGTTTTCACCATCGAAAAACCGGTTCAACCCGAACCGATTTTGATGGTTTGACCAAAAGCCGGTTCGGTTTCCGGTCAAACCCGGTTTTGACACCCCTACAAATGGGTGTGTCCCGTTGAAAACCCTATAATTTATTTAAAATGTGTAAATCATACATCTTTGAACTTTGTCATGTACAAAAGTTTATGTTCACAAATCTCAATTTTCATGTTTTCCTAACTCACACTTCTTACTAATATAGTTTATGGGTCCTAAACTGTTAGATTATTGGTTTATAATTTAACATTTAGTATCGATTAAGTTTTCTAAGAGATGATTTAACTTGTCAATGAAACTTTGACTAAATTATTATTCCATATATTTTAATTTAGGTAAATTACGTCAGTCTTATTATTTCATGTTAAACTCCTTTGCTTTAATAGAAATCAAATTTTTTTAAAATATTATTTAAATTATTGTTAGATATTTTATATTAAAAACATATTTAATGACACTTATTTACATTTAGAGTGATAAAATGATTTTAAAGTTGAAAAGAGTATTTTTAGTATTTTTAACTTTAGTTAATTTTTTAATTTTTAGGTAAAAACATGAAATGATTTATAATATAGTATAAATTAAATATCATTAAAATTATTGTAAAACATTTTAAAATTAAAAACATGCATCTTTAATGTCACTTTTTTAGAATGATATTTGGGTCTATATATTTGAATTAATTTACTACATTAATAGTTAGTTAATATGGAAAAAATATTACAATATTAATATATATGATAACGATATATTAGTAATTTCCTTTTTAAAATTCAATTTTAAGGAAATAAGTTTAAATGTTTTATAGATAGTTAGATATAATATTTGTCATGACCGAGCCAACATACAATTTGTTAATCTTTAATCTTTATACACTATCTGAGTAAAATTTGTTAATCTTTAATCTTTTTACACTATCTCAGTAATTAAGTAATTTACTTTTCATATGGTAAGGTATTTGTTTATGCATTTTTAAATGACTTGGCAATTAAAATAACATCTTATATTTTAAAATATTTAATATACTTGACTTGTTAAGTAGATTTTTATTTTTGTAAAGATGTATTTTGTTCTAAAAAATGATTTATTTAAGGACAAATTAATATAGGTAAAATAGATTTTACTTATTTATCCATATTTATCCGAAGCACGCTTGGCATTCCAAATGGTCATGGTGGGCCAATATATCTCTTTTGACACTTTTGTTACGACAACAAGTTTGTTAATTATAGCTTACGTTGTCATTGATGAAATAAAATTTAGATATATACAATGCAGTTCTACGAATGTATGATTATTAATATATAGTACAATTATGTGTGTCTATATATTACATTATAGATTGGGGTTCAAAAGAGATCCCTATTTTCCTAGAGATATAGGGATCCAGTTTTTAACCACAAGATTGCATTAAATGAATGGTTGAGATTAAAAGTTGAGTTTAATAAAATCTAACTAAAAGTATACGGAGGGGTATAATGGTCATTTTATTTTTTGTCCACGCGCTCTCACTTTCCTTCTCTCTCTCACTCTTCTACGATAACACTCTGTAATTCTTCCTGAAACCCTCTAAACGAAACTCTAATTCTTTCGATTTCTTTCGAGTTTCAATGGAATCAAAGCCTAATTCTTCATCAGTTGCTAATTACGAAGCGTCATTTCGATATGTAAGGTTTCATTTTTTATTTTAAATTTTTATCTGTGTTTTCTAATCTTTGATTTAGTTCAATTTCTTATTTAATGATTTTTTAATCTGTCGTTTTCTTCAATTTTCAATATTTAAGCTTTGTTTTGTGTTTAATTTGTTGTTTAAAAAATAATTGTAAAAGTCTCGTTCAAGTATATCTTCTATATATTATTTATATAAAAATCACAAGTGATTCTAACACAGTTTTGTTACATTTTTGTTTTTAGTTGTTTTATTAATTTTAATTTAGTTTTTAATTTTGTGTTTTTTTTTATGAATATTACATATGATATCTTATAGGGAGGCGTGGTTGTTTCTGTTAATTTTGTTTGTTCTGTAGCATGTGGAATTGGAAAGGCTATTCTATTCGATACCAATACGCTGGGAACAACGGCCCTGCTTTGGTTTTAGTTCATGGTTTCGGAGCAAACAGGTCCATCATCATTCATTTTTTGTAATATAGGTATTGATAAACTGCATTGTAACTCTAATATCTTTGTATTATATCTCGTAGTAGTTCCATCTTATCTTTTTTTTTAGAGTGATCATTGGCGGAAAAATATTCCAGTTCTTGCAGAATCACACAGGGAATATTCAATAGATCTTATTGGCTATGGTTACTCAGACAAACCGAATCCACGTGAGCTTGGAGACAGTCCTTTTTACACATTTGAAACATGGGGTTCTCAGATAAACGACTTTTGTAAAGACGTAGTAAAAGATGAAGCATTCTTTATTTGCAACTCAATTGGAGGACTTGTTGGTCTTCAAGCAGCCGTAGCGGATCCAAGTATCTGTAAAGGGATCATGCTTTTAAATATTTCTCTTCGTATGCTTCACATAACCAAACAAATGTGTAGCGCAATATGTAATTTGATGCTCCCCGCAGTAAGTACCGATAGTTTTATTTTTATTTAGATTATGTTGTTCTTCTTTATACTAATTTTTTTTTTGTGTATACTGTTTATGTTGATGAAGCATATCATGCGGGCTAACTATGAGTTGTTGGATCTACCAGGTGTAGAGCTATCAACACTTCCTTACTTGAAGACACAAGTCAGGTAAACATAATTTACTCATATCCCTTTTCCCTTTCTTTTCAAGTTATATTTTTGTTGAACAATCACGATGAGGTTCTTTGCAGATAGTATGACGAGTAGAATCGTGGGCAAATTACCGCTAAACTGATTGGTTACAAAATCGACCAAATGAATTAAATCATTAGAGTAAGGTGCGTGTAACCTTTATTCTGTTTTTAGTTTCTTAATTTATAACTAGAGTTGCGAAATGGGCGGGTCGTCGGGTTAGGTAACAAACTAACATAACAAAATGGGTACACTTGTATACCCCTATAAACGGGTTGGGTTGGATAAATTTAACTTTTTATGAATATGTATTATGTCCAGTATGCTTATTTCGTTACAAAAATTACCCATTTGACTCGTTTCTCATTAGCTTAGTTTATGCATAACTTTACCGGTTTGACCTTTAGAACTTGAATACAAATTTAGAATTTAGAACCGACAAACATGACAACTACATCGTAGAATTTTTCTCAAGGGTTATAGGTATTGTAAGTGTACTTAACTACTTATGTAGGTAATTATTTGAGCATAAATTGCAAAATGTTGTAAGTAATTATCAAATATAATTCTGAAGTTAAGGATTAGTTATAAACTAACAGAATTATTATGATTCATTTTCTATATTATAACCCGATCCCGAACTGTAACTCAAAATCAAAATTACCTGCTATGAACAGACCATGTTCTAACGACCTGAAAACACCCTTTCTTTTCACGAGAATTTGTGATGCTACCTAACCGAGGACAATATAAAACAATAATTGAGTTAGTGTATGAAGGGAAATTGGATAACAATAAGTTAACTAGTAGAGATGGCAAAACGACCGCGTTGGGTAACAGGTCAAAACATATACTTTTGTATATTATTTATATAAAAATCACAAGTGATTTCTAATACAGTTTCTGAATTGTTATATTGTATAGTCGTAATATGAATTTGACATGTTTATGTTTATTTTTCTAGTACGAAAAATACATTAGTAAGGACAATAGAGCTCTTGGTAAGCTAAGACTTGCTGCTTGTTTTGGTTAACAGTTTTCCGTGCATACTGTGTGGGACTTGCTTGATAGAAACATTTACACTACCGGGTCAGATGCTTCAAGATCCTAGGCGTTTATATGCACCGGGACGTCTTTACCATGTTATTGTAAGGAAGCCATTCGGGTATGTGACAAGATACTGTAATTGAAGTCTATACCCAGATTTAAAACATGGGTCCTTCGCTGTCTGCGGTTTTTTTTTCCACCTAAGAGATTGCTTCCCTGCTTCTCCATTTTGCACGTTCACTTAATATCCATTGCAACGTTTTTATTTCTCATATTTCAAGCTAAATTACTTATTTATCACTTATCGTTACATATTTATCAAACTAAGGAATTTTTTGCAGGGTTGGAAGAATTTCCCCTGTAGTGAAAACAGCAGTACCCGTAGACGGAAGATTTGAACACATGGTTATCTCGTGCCATGTTCTTAGTGATCATTCAATTGCTCTCATGGAATTCGAGTTTTCAAATGCACTCAACGTAAATACCTGTCTTTTTTTCTAGTTTTTCATTTGAGGAAAATCATAATAACAAACTGAATCTAAAACGTATATTTATGTGATAATTCAGACATTGAAGGAAAAAGAACGAGTTATGGATATCCCACCACACCAGCGAATGGAACGAAGTTCATCAGTAGCCCTTGAACACTCGAAGGAACACAAAGCAGCATTAGCAAGGGCAGTTTCACTAGATGTTCCGCAAGCTTACTCCCCTAGTGAATATGGAACCTTCCAGAATTTTCCAGGTGGAGAAGATTCTGCTAAATTGTCAGTAGAAACACTCGGGTCGTCAAGGAGGAGAGAAAGTTGGGATGAGTTAGCCGGCCGGCTTTTTGAAACCGACCAGTCTGGTCAAATGGTATTGAAAACCAATTGGTATTAAAAAGAAGATGCATAATAGAGTTTAGAAGGTATATTTTCATTCTTTTGCATCATATTTTTGCAACACTGTTACTAAATTTATGTAGATGGGTAATAAATAAATGTGAAATTTCAGATAATTTGTAGTTCCCGTTGTTATTAGTAACCAAGAATGTAACTGATACCTAATCCTAATAGATCAATCCACAACTTTGCATACGGATTCCGCCCATAGGATACAATTGAGATCTTGCAATTGCTTTGATACACCAAAATTAATGTAAATGCATACGATGTCGATAAGAAAGAATAAGGCCACTTTGAGTACCAGATGGCCATCCTTTCGCCACACTGGCAGTGGTCTGATGGATGATGAATTGAAGAAACTTAATTTGTTTTTAGAGGAATGAAAATGTAAAAGACAACGTAAGCTTGTTGGCTTACTTGTCAACAACAAAAAAGTGTTGTACAAGCATACCATAAAATAAGGGATACTAAAGCATTTAAAGATTTGGAACACCGTCAAAATGCAAACGACTGATCCCCTTGCGGCAGTGAGCAACAACGCCATGAAGCACGTTCTCAATATAAATCAGTATCCATTTGGGATCCTGGTGGTGCTTCTATAATAGCAATTTACATCAAGGTAAAATTCATCAGTAAAACTTTGGAATTCAGATCTGTTTACATTAGTATCTGATGTTCTATAAAGAGTTTTTGCTGTAAAACAAGACAAAAAAAAAACAACATAAAAATTAAATTAATAAACCTAAAAACTTGTTAAATTTACATGATATAAAGAAAAGGAAAAAAATATACTAAGGCACTTAAATTAATAAAATCACAGGTGATTACTAAAGATTTTGTGACAATTTACATCAAGGTACTAAGGCACTAAATTAAAAAAATCATAAGTGATTACTATAGAATCACAAGTGATTACTAAACATTTTTTGTGACATTTTACATCTAACATACTAAGGCACTAAATTAATACAATCACATGTGATTACTAAAGATTTTGTGACAATTTACATCAAGGTACTAAGGCACTAAATTATAAACAGTTCTTAATGTAAAAACTATAGAATCACAGGTGATTACTAAACATTTTGGCGACATTTTACATCAACATAGTAATTCACATTATTAATAAAATCACAGGTGAACTAAACATTTGGTGATATTTTACATCAACATACTAAGGCACATTATTAAAAAAATCACATGTGATTACTAAACATTTGGTGACATTTTACATCAACATACTAAGACATTAAATAATAAACAGTTTTTTAATGTAAAAACTATATAATCACAGGTGATTAAATAAGCATTTGGTGACATTTTACATCAACATACTAAAGAAAATTATTAATAAAATCACAGGTGATTACTAAACATTTGGTGACATTTTACATCAACATACTAAGACATTAAATAATAAACAGTTTTTTAATGTAAAAACTATATAATCACAGGTGATTAAATAAGCATTTGGTGACATTTTACATCAACATACTAAAGAAAATTATTAATAAAATCACAGGTGATTACTAAACATTTTGATGATATTTTACATCAACATATAAGGCACTAAATTAATACAATCACAGGTGATTAATAGACATTTACATCAAGGTACTAAGGCACTAAATTAAGAACCTTAAATGTATTAAGGTATTAAGGCACTAAATCACAGGTGATTTTCCTTTTACAATTTGTTGACTACAAAATTACATTTAAGATATTTAGTGACTTAATTTAATAAAATCACATGTGACATAGTTATTGTTCAAAGAAAATACAACAAACCGAAAGTATTCTCAAACAAAATATTTGTCTACTCATTTCAAATAAAATTCAACTAATAAAGTAACATATTAAATTATTGTTGGTTGTTGAATCCCCTCTTTCTTCAATAGCTTCTTTTGAAATTAGCGTCATCATCTGCAATTAAAAAAAAAATCGGATCTAAGAATCGATTGCTAAAATATCCTTCAATCGATTGTTAATATTTGTGTCAAACCTTCAATTGATTGTTAATATTACAATCTAAGGCACATTATAATAAAATCACAAGTGATTACTAAACATTTTGTGACATTTTGTGACATTTTACATCAACATACTAAGCAACATTATTAATAAAATCACAGGTGATTACTAAACATTTTTGTGACATTTTACATCAACATACTAAGGCACATTATTAATAAAATCACATGTGATAACTAAACATTTTTGTGACATTTTACATCAACATACTAAGCCACATTATTAATAAAATCACAGGTGATTACTAGGTGATTACTAAACATTTTGGTGACATTTTACATCAAGGTACTAAGCCACTAAATTTTAAACAGTTCTTAATGTAAAAACTTTAGAATCACAAGTGATTACTAAACATTTTTTATGACATTTAAGGCACTAAATTAATACAATCACATGTGATTACTATAGATTTTGTGACAATTTACATCAAGGTACTAAGGCACTAAATTATAAAACAGTTCTTAATGTAAAAACTATAGAATCACAAGTGATTACTAAACATTTTTGTGACATTTTATATCAACATACTAAGGCACTAAATTAAAAAAATCACAGGTGATTACTAAAGATTTTGTGATTGCTTTGTTTGCTAAAAATCTCTAACTGATCTAACACAAAAATATTTTAATGTTTCCATGATGTAAAGTATGTGTTGACTTTAACCCCTGACAATCTGCATCATAGATATCTCTAACAAATATAATATCACATTGACATTTCATAATAAATATTACTAGACTTAATTGATAAGCCGATTAGTAGTAGTTACAAATGACCACAAACTTTGTATCTTTTTGGCAGGCTGCTACAAGCTTCGGTTTTCACAAAACAGCTTTGAAGGTGTTTCCAGTTACGGGTGTTGTTCAGCTGAGAAAAGTGAAACAAGAAATAAATGTAAATGGTCGATACCTTTCAAATTCTGTAAAAAAAAAGGCTCACTTTTTTTATAAACCAGGAACCATAATCTTGGAGTTGATATTCCTTGTATCTAATCGACGAAAGTTTAACGTAAACACATTTTATATAACAATCTAAAGAGAAAAATACCAGAACGAAAAGATTGAGCCTTTGATATTACCTCAAACCTGCAACATTGTGACCGGAACCATCATTTGTTACAATAAACCTACAAATTATACGAGTTATTCAAACAAAGCTACCTGTATATACTAAAGGGAGCAATTCCATCCTATGTATATGAAAACACCTGTGATTCATCCCTATATTTTCTTCTCAAATAATTTTATAATTTCAGATAACATCAATTTCAACCCGGATATGTAAAAAATGGGTTAATTTGGGTCTGTTTATTATTCATAGTAAGCGGGTTGCAAGTTACATAAATAAAAACGTTAACTTACTTCTAAGGTTACTCCATATACAGGTGCTTTTTCACCTTCTACCATAATTTCTAAAGGTATTGTACGTGTCTTCTCTGTACTTGGGTCGATAAAACCCTCTGCAGGGCCTTCAGGATCTCCGGTTTGAACAACGAACCCATCAGCTAAAGAATGTACGGATAAAGAATCAAGTTAAACATTTTTATAAACATCTCAAAAGTTTGCTTAACGGTTTTATTAGATATAGGGAAATAATCTTACATCTTTGGATTTATAGGTTGTCGGTGGTGGAGGAACGAAGGTGGCCATTGGTATTGGTAGTAACGGCGTTAGTTATCATGAACAATTACATCTTGTATCACAACAGTTTGATTCAAATTGGAATACAATTGATTACTTGAAAACCTAGCCTCCATTAAATCCCCCAATGCCATTCAATTTCACCAAAACTAACCCTAATTTCAACAAATTTATCTAAATTTATCCAAAATTCAACAAAAACAGTGAAATTACAGGAAAATCGTAGCCGCTAAACCAGCGGCGCGTGGAGATTGATGAAATTGAAACCCTAATTTGATGATATGAAACCCTAATTTGATTGATTGATTGATTGATTTGATATTAGTAGCAGAAAAATGAAGAATTTGATGATGGTGGTATATGGAGGCGCATGTACATTTTGTTTTAGGGTAAAATTGGGCGCGTGTAACTTTTGATATTTTCTGAATATGACTAAAATACCCCTCCGTGGGTTTGATCTATTAATGAAATTGTGTGGCTCTAAAGATGATCCCTGGATCTCTAGAAAAAAAGGGATCCCTATTGAACCTCACCCTTACATTATATACACATACAAACAGAAGTGATACATGAATAGAAAGGTTACAGATAACGCAAGAAATGACGTGGCGATATGAGTAACCCTCAAGTTTTGCAAGAAATGACGAGAAATGAGGTTTTTCAAAACTTGACAAGACGGCAAAATTTTTAATATATATATATATATATATATATATATATATATATATATATATATATATATATATACATACTATTTTTAAGTTATATAAATATCAATAAATTATCAATAAGTATGTTTTAACATTTAAATATATATATATATATATATATATATATATATATATATATATATATCCTAAGATATAGTCACAAATTTACAATCAAATGATTTTTATAGCCATTTTCAATTATTTTTAAACTTTTTTTTTTTAATTTTCATAACGCTTTATAAAAAACTCGCGTTAAAGCACGTCATGACCATATTTTTCTTACTGTCACGTCTAACAAAGACGTCTTTCATATTTTCATAATTCTTACAAACCTTAAATATCTCTCTCATCAAACCTCATGATCAGACTCTCGATTTTCTGTTGCAACTCTTCTCTTGATGAATAAAACAGGACAGCTCTTTCTTACTTAACCAATAACCTTCATACATTTTCATAAGTTTGTAAGATGACATGAAAGTCAACAAATGTGGGTTAGCATATTTGTATCCACCACCACCTTTCTATAGTCAATAGTCTCCATATTTAAATGTTTTGATGGGCCAATCAATTTTTCTTTTATATCTTTTATTTGATAAAAGATGATTTTGTTTTATATATAATCTTGAGAGTTTTCATTTTCTACATATAAAAGAAATTGATATTTAAATATAGTATATAATGTTTTATTTGATAAGATGTAATACGTACATTAAATAATTATCAAATCATTTTGTTTCAATGTATACATCTTATCATTACATTATTAGTTTTGTTGAAAATGGTTTTGAGAGTTGTGTTTAATATGTTAAGATATGTTTTATGGGATAGTCCTTCAGTATTTAAAAGTTGTTATTTAACTACAAAGACAACATATTATATTTATATAAATAGACAATTAATATTTTCTATTGCTAGATTAACAAAAAGGTCTTAACACAAATACATAAGAAAATAAATAAATTTTGGATTATTATGATAAATTTTCACTAAATTCTACTTTTATTATAGTTTTAAATAAAATTTATTATTCGTAATGCTATTTCATTTAAAATCATTCAATAATTTATATAATTTGTCATAATATATAAAGCCGATGCTCATACAAATTTTAAAGTAAGTAGAATAATAGAAAAAAAAATCCTGTTGCAATGCGCAGGCTATCAAAACTCGTTTTAAACATAGTCCTACATGTTAATGTTTTGCAAATTCCAAAATTGAAAGGCTAGAATGTTAAAAAGGAAATCAAGTTGACAAATAAATGTCAAGTGGTTTCTAAATTAACGCCTCATGGAGTCATGGGAAAGCAAAGGAGTATTATATATTCGTTTGTCAATATCAATAGATGAATAGTTGTGGAGGAGGACAACCTGTAGGGGCAGGGACGACGCGGTGCTTCGGCTCACTTTTGGAAAGAAAACAAATATAAGAACTTCAAGGTTAAATTCAAGGAGTTGATGGAAAGCACGAACGGAGCTTGGTTACGCTAAGGGTTTATATTTTCGTGTTCATGGTAATTAATTATTAATGAGGTTTAGAAGTCTTGCAAGTTGCAGGATTAAGGATATCATGCATTAATGTGGATGTGATCAAGGGTAGCTCAAGGTATACCATACATTAACGGGCTAGTTATTCTTTATGCAAAACGTAGCTAGTAAGATTCAAACGGTTTTTCAAAATTATAAGGTTGCCGTGAGAAAGAGTCCATATACGGAAACCTCCAAGTTTTGTGTTCGAATATCAATTCAAAAAACGTTAGATATATGTATACCAATAATGTTAATGCTATCACATTGACGTTGTTTAATGTACTATACTTTTTAATTTTAATTAGAGAGGATTTCAAAAGATTTACATTTCAATCTTAAGATGATTCTTGAACAATATGGTTTCCTCTCACCTAAAGAATGGATCAGAGAACAATGGCCTACGCATTGAAGCCACAACATTACCGGGAAAACTCAAATATTAATATTCTTCTATTAAAAGTACATAACTTTCATACTTCATGTATCAAATTATCTAAAACGTTTGGGACGATCTTTTGCATAAGTGAACGAAGAACAAAGCCAAACCTCCAGATATCCAGATCGTCGACGTTGGAATTCTATATTTCCCATTCCCAAACAGTCCTTTTAAAAACTCGGAGAAGCATAATGACACCCACAAACTACAAAAGATCTCTCCTAATCCTAATTCCCCTATCCAATTTTTACTAAAACCAACGTTTAAGAGTCTTGACAAGCAATTGACCAATGCGGTTAGATTAATCAGAAGAATTACTACACCTGGGACGATCATGGGTGACTTATCATATGTGAACCTTCCGGAATTTGCATCATCATCACCATCGTTCGAGCTTTGTTCCTTCTTTGTTACTTCAAAAACGGTTTTTGATAAGCCTACGAGTTTGAGCATGACACTTAGAAATCCAAATAACCATGCTGTCATGGTATTCACTCTCCCCATTTTCTGTAGGTTCCACCACATACGATATGATACTCCTAGACGTCTGACTTGCCATAAAGAGTAAAGATGGTAAATGACAAAAATACCCATGGGGATGAGAAAAGCGGGTTCATTGATTTTGGGCAAGAAATGTGAATTGGTGATGATACAATATACTGGAAGAGCTGCATAGCATAGCTCTGGAACAGCGTGGGCTCCCCACAAACATAGCCATAAGTAAGCAAGGGCTTGTCGAAACCAAAGCTTTCCTGTTATAGTAAGAAGTAATGGATTCTTATCCGAGAATAAGACCTCAAGAAGCCCGGTGACCCATCTTTTCTGTTGTGTCAATGAAGACGGATACGTACTTGATGCACAACCTAGAAATGCAAGTGGGTCGGGTGAGCAAATGACGGACTTCCATCCTCTACCATGGATGCTGATTCCTGTGAGAATATCTTCGGTTGCAGATCCATATAGCCAACCAACCTAAGAATACAGATTACAGGTAAATGGGGTGATTTCAGTTATATATTGTCTCTAAGAGATCAAATGGATAAAGTTTTAATAATTAGGTAAAATTCAAACGGTTAAAACAGTCGGTGTGTAAAATTTTCCCAAAATGTATTCAGAAACATCTTATATAGCAGCACTCTACCACTTAGATACATAGAAATATTACCATTTTTGCCTTTAACCCGTATAGCTGGCCGCTCAATTTGCTATCTCGATCTACTATCAACAATGAATACATGATTTCCTAGATTAAATGCATCTATTCTAATTAGTACGTCCCAAATAGATGTTCATATTGCTATTTTAATCTCCCTCTAAATTAATCTATCAGCTTCACAATTCCTGAATCTGTGTGTATTTCTTTTCTTACGAATGGACCATGATTATGGAATTGCTTCTTACCTTTTTGCCCCAGTTAGTACCATACTCATAGCTACAGCCAGCAAGGCGGATTGCTGCCTCTATGAAACTAGAAGGACTCCTTCGATTGTGTATCTTTTCATTCGATCCTGTCAATATCTGAGAAGCTGATTCTCTAAGTTCAATTGATTTTCCAAAGATTCTGATTAAATCTTCATTACCAATATTTTCTATGTAATAAGAAATTAAGAAGAGTCAAACACTCGTTTATATATAAAAAATTACCATGAATAGGAAAAACAACTTTAAATTTGCTTACCGGTTTTTATTGTATCGTTTGGATATGAGCCATAGATAACCTTTCGTCTGTGAAAACAATTTGATCCTCCGTAGAAAGTCCCTTGAAGTGCTGATATTCCATTTGCAATATACTGATTCAAATGTGACGAAAGGGTTATTGTTAATGCGGATTATCTGGTGAATCTACAGAAAAACAGCTACTTTTTAAGAATGAAAGTTTTTAGTATATAAACGCACATAAAGATTAGCCAGTTGGTTTCCAAAAGGATCATCCTTCAGTCCATCGTAAAAAGCTTGAGGGAATTGGGCAAAACCACAATCTTGTTCATTCTCGAAACCAAGCAGCATACACATTGCATGAAGAAAAACTTGAGGATTATTTGCATACATATCACAATCCACATTCAGCATCAGAGGCGCATTTGTCATTACTCCGGAGACTCTAGTCTGCCCATCATTAGAAACGACGTTATGATCTTCATATTTTGAAACACGTTTACGTAAACATAAATAAAACCTACTCACCAGAACATTCATAGCTCCTGCTTTGTAATGATGATCATGCTTAGGTCTCTTTTCTCTTGAGATGTATATTACATGAGGTAGGTCGTTAGAATTACCTTCTGTGTTCTCCGATATAACCTCCAAAAATCACCAAAATTGATCAAAACAGGAAAACTTTGATCATAATCTATCGAAGTCCATGTAATATTCATAGTTAAATTTTTCGTAGTACTTGAAGCGAACTTTAATTTTTATTTTATATTTGAACAAACTCTCATGTACCACTATCGTAGTTGGGACAAAGACACAGCCCACCACATGTCGTTCACAATCAAACAAACAAACGTTATCACATCAAAGTCGCCATCGCTGACATGTTAATTTGTCTCATTTAGGAATTTTAATAAATACTTGGATGGCATCAAAAGTACAAACTTCAAAAAGGAATATATATATAGATATATATACTATCAACAAGATTTGATGCGTGTTTGAACAGAAAATGGTAACGTTTGGACATAATACCTTGATGATAGCAGGATGGTCCGTGCAGTGGACATCACAGAAAACACCAAAATCAGAATTACGATCACATGTGAACGGCCTCTTAGACGCAAGCTCAATCTTTTTGTAAAGATCTCCATATTCGTTCTGTAATCATATATATGCAGACAAAAGAACATGTGAATTTTTAGAGCTTAAGTATTTTTATTTATGTTAGATGCTTATAGGTAAATCAGGGTTGCATAGACATAAATTAGAAAAAACCAATTAACAAAACTATACTTCGAATTACTACCTTCATCTTTTTCCATTCTTTTTGAAACTCCGTTGAATCGTCTTCTAAAGGCATGGACTTGGGAGTAAAGTATCGAAAAGGAGCTCTAACTTGGACATTATACTTTTTGCAAAAAGGGACCCAAAGTTTGGCAAATTTTGTTGTTTCAACAAGTGAATAGAAAGTAATTGGTGAGCATCCGTCATCTGATAGATAAAGAGCCAACTTGTCTGAAGGATAATCCACTGCTAACAAAGATAACACCGTGTTCATTGTTATGATACATGGTTCTAGGATGGGGTCTGCAGTAGTGACAAATATATCCACAGATGGAAACTCTGATTCGCTAACCCTGAAACGTACACATGCATATACCAACATAATTAAACTTTAAAATATATAAACAAGATAAAAACACTCAAGGATTATATAGTTCCCATTTGAGATTACCTCTTCAAGAACCGTTCGGGGTAGGTTATGGTGTTGCATTGATTCCATCTAGTACACATGCCAATAATCCAGTAGAAAGTAAACCACGACTCACATAGAAAAGCAAGCAGCCATAGGAGGTAGTGGACTTGTTCTTTCAAAAGAATGACCCGATAAATTAGTAGCGAGAAGAGAAGAGAAAGAATCACGAGCTCTATAGCCCGGTCTGTCTTGTTATTATGGACTATTTTTACTTGTAGAGGGAGACAAGTAGTCGAGTCTCGAGTGTTTATAGACATAGCGGAGAAATGCTAATATAAGGTCTTTGTGTAATGTTGGGGTGTTTGAAATGAGTTTTTATAGAGGTAGGTTTTTTTTTAAACAATTAATGTTTTCTTTATTAGATGTGTAATCCACATTAATGTCTTTCTAATAAATTAATGTGTCTTTAATATGATACCATATATAGTTAGTACGAGTTAACATGGTTTTGATTAATTTTATCCTTCGGTATGTCCTAACAGAGGATGATATTATTACGATTTACATTTTGTAATATAAAATTACATAAATAAATAATAAAAGATGATAGACGTGTCTAAATTATATGCTTAAAAACTTACCTAATTCAAATGTTGTAAGTAAAACATCGAAAATGAGAAAAGAGAAAATATATATATTATTTAATTTATTTGATACAAGTTATTAATACATTATGCATATTTTATGTGCATCAATTTGGTGTTCCAGTCATGTTTCATAAATAATAGAAGTACATGGCAATGGGAAAACAAGTGGAGTTAATTACTGCATTATTTGTATCTCGATTAATATTTGTCAATTTACGTAAATTTATACGTGTTTAATTATTGTTTACGTAAAAAATGTGATAAAATTTGAATAATGATGCAAATTTACGCCCATGTAATCAGGGGCGGAGCCACTATAACGTGAGAGGGTTCAATTGAACCCACTCGAGTTCTTAATTTTTCTTATAATTAGGTATACATTCTCTTGATTTGGGAGTTTTTGGTTCAAATGAACCCAATTATTTTGTATTCTTGAACCCCCCGCCCTAATTCTTAAGAAATAAATACAATACTCTGTTTTGATGTTGTTTACCAATTGATGCTCTACAATTGCTGCTGAATCCTACAAATCGCAATTAAGGTGAGTCGATTTATATGCTTCTATCTGAAGATTTTAATTCAATTTTAGGTTTCAACTTAAACGACAAGCTGGATTTTAATTTTAATTTTTTGATCCTTTTATTTGATTTGCCTTTCATATCCCATGGAATATGATTTATATAATAACATAATGGAGACTTTTGTGGTTTTGATGTATAGGAAAGTATTTATAAATGCTAGTTGTATTCATTGCGAATCGAAATTAGGTTTGAGAGATTATTTGATTGTATTAGTTTACAACCAAACTTTTTGCCGTGTAAATACAAAAGTTTGGGAGCTAATTGATGGTTGTTTTGATCATGATATCCAATATAAGTGATGACTACATTTATAGGGCAAGTTAAAATCCTCAATTATTCTACTTTTTAAGTTCATCGCATTGTGATTGTTTGTGTTAGCGGGGAATTATGAAGGTAGAGTGAACGTAATTTATCAGAATTATTGCTAACACTAATGACACAGTAGGTTTGAATTAAGAAAATTAATTTTGCAGAATGATTCATGTAAGTATATCACAACTTTACAAAAGGAAAGGGATAACGGAGTTCCTTTTTTTATGTTGATCTTGCACATTTAGATACACAATTTCATACTTTTAGTTACAAAAGTACGTATTTTACCGTGTCGTTTACACTTTTTTTGAACGAGTTCTATAAGTTCATTTTGTCTACTTATCAGAAAGAATGTTAAGTTATTAATGCAATGAACGACTGTGCTTTGCGACTGCATCAGGTATATTAAAATTTTTAGTGCAATATTACTTTTCATAGTGTATATATAGTCTGAACCCACTAAGAAAACTTCTTGGCTCCGCCCCTCCATGTAATGGTGTAACAAAGTATATATGCATGCAGAAACATGTAAAAAACTACAACAAAGATGTTATATGTTCGATACACAAACTATATGTTTCTACTTATTTACATGCTTATCGGTGTATATATACCCTTTTTATACAAGTAAAAGTGTGCAAATATTAATGTTTTCTATAGTTCATTTTATACATATTTTAAAAGTATGAATAATTAACAAAAGAAATTATTCAAGTTTTGAAAAACGTTTAGAGAAAATGGGTTGAAATCAAGAAAAAATCAATAAAAAAATTTGAGACCATTGAAAAATTTGATACCAATCAAGATTTTCCATTTCAATAATACAACATAATTTATTTTTGCTAAATAAATTAATTACCTCGGAAACGATAAAAATGTACTAAACGAAAATATTACACCATTAAAATGAACATTTTCTCATTTTATGCAGAACACTCACTCGATATAATTTTGACATATTTTTTTCCAAGTTTTTTTAATTAGTTTAAAATTTTAGTTTTATAAAATCATTGTTTTATCACATGTGATTTCAATAATTTGACATATTATTTTTGTGTTTTTCTTTTTAAGTCTAGTTGAATGTACATAATATCACAAATCTATGTTTTAAAATTCATATTTAGTATTCAAATCACATATTTATTGCTTTAGGAATTTCATCATTTGGCCATAAACAAAAAAATAAAAAGTCGTCAAATTTCGAACTTTTTTCAGGATCCATATATGTTACACATTATATAACATTTTGTGTATTGAAATTCATATTTAGAGTTAAATCCATGTGTATTATTCAGTCACGAATTTTTAAAATTTTACATACATAATAATATCACATGATTTACAGTAAAATCACATTTGATTTTATTATTATCACATATGATTTTAGTAATATCATTTTTTATGTCAAAAAACGAGGAAAAATAAACTCGTCAAAATTCAGTATTTTTTTCTAAATTTAGGTAGTCGATACATTTTATAGTAATTCTATTTTATAAAAGTTTATGCATTTGTATATATATCACATATGATTTTATCGTTACAATTTCAATACCTATAAAAAAAATCGTCGAAAGTATATATAACACCACTGCTCTAATTAAAGATAAAAACGAGACAATCGCATGTAATTTTTTTCGTCTAACGATTAACGGTTTTTGAGATAAATTATTTTAAACAAATAAAATAAATGTGGGTTTTTGTTTGAATGACCATTAAATTAAAATGAAATTAATAACTAAGATGGTATCTTTTGGTTTTTAAAATATTATAGGTCTTAATTGATAATTTATCTATAGAAAATATGTAAACTACGTAATATATTTATAGATGTGTGCCCTTTTTTTTTAATCAATAAATAGCAGGCATGGTCGATTTTTAAATATGTGATGCTATCACTGAGAGTTGAGTTTCAGTAACAACATTCCTAAAATAAAAACGATAAAATACTTCCAAAACAATTTTTTCAAGATTGTTTTTTCAAGATTGTTCCTAAAATAAAAACGATGCTCCAAATCAACATTCCTAAAACATGTTTTTTTCAAGATTGTTTTGGAGCATCGTTTTAAAATAGTATGTAGAATCTTTTTATGATATTAAAAATGTCTTTTATTTTATTTTTTTATAAAAACATCTTTTGAAAAATGCTTTTGATTTATTTTTTATTTTAAGTAATCGTTTTTTTTAAACGTTTAAATAGTTATATAAAAAGGATTATTCGAAAAAATAAATGAAAAAATAGATGTTTTAACTATTAAATAAGTAACTTTAAAAAAAATTTACCCTTTTTATTTTAAGAAATTTTTTTATTTAAACTCAACTCCTATTACTGATAAATACAAGAAGATAGAAAATAAAATTTTCATGTGTCAAAATATTTAACTTGAGTAATGGTTAGATCCATTTCTTAGATTAGCACTTAAATCTTTTTGTCGTTACTCTAATACTTTGAAAGTAATTCTTGATCAAGAATATATTAAAACTTTAAAAACATAGTGAATCATGATAAACGTAACCATCATCTCTCACTTATACTATTTAATTTCCCAAATTATTCATTAAAAATAAAAACAAAGAAAATTTCTCCACGACACAAAAACTATCATTCTAGAAGCAATAAAAGTGAGATGAATTGCCGTTTTCTTTAAGACCAATCATATAATTTGAGGTGCATAATTATTGGCGGTCAGGGATTGTTTGACAGAAGATAAGAAAAAAAGATTTGTGGTCTTCAAAATCAAGTTTTGTTTCGTAATCTGTATAAAAACAACGAGGTAGTGACGTGAACAAAACCAATAATCCAAAAGAACACATTTTCTAGATTAAATTTGAATTGGTGGAGCATCAGAAAGCAAAGTAGATAGTTGTCCTCCTTAAATATTTTTCGTAACATAAAAAATAGTTATATTTATGTTATTTTTGAAATTTTGTCCTATAAAAACAAATAAGATAAACTTTGTCCCACATAAACAATGAAAATTTAGATACTTCATAAATTCGCTTTAGTTTGATCTAATGTGAAAAACGTCATGGATTCGCCTCTGTTCATAATCATTTATTTATTTAATATAAACTTACTTCCTTGTTCTAGGTCTCAGGAATCAAAATCTAGTTTTCTGATATTACCCATTTGAGGATTTCGTGAACCCTAGATATATATGGTTGAAATACCTTAATCTAAAAATGTTCTTCACGATTCATAAATATGTTTAGATTATTACCCTATATTACCTAAAAGTTCTATCAATAATCTCTATAATTTATATAAAATTATGGTATCCGTTTCTAAATTTAAAAAATCAAATTCGTTATCCTTGTTTTGGAAACATTTTACAAAAATTTATTCTTTCCCCATTGTTAACGAGCGGAAAATGTTCTCGTTTGAAGCCCGCAAGTGTGAAAGATGTCAGCCATTTACGTCTTTCACCCGTATCTAGGTAATATTTATGTAAACGGACGGTTTCCATACTAGTCCTAACACCTCAATTAATTTCATTATCGGAGGTTGAAGAAACCTATTAGAATCTCGTTGAGTATAGTCTCTAAAAACAATCCAATGAATTGAAGGTTGGAGAAATAAATTAAAATTACGTTGAAAATGTGTTGGAACATTATTGTCTGTAGATTGTATTCATTTGAACGTGTCGTAGAGTTAGAATGTAATTAGATCGAGTTGTAAAGTCCAAACGCATTTACGAAAACAGTTACGGTGAGTAACTGAGTTACGGTCACGTAACTGTCTCTCAGACAAGTTACGTGCACGTAACTAGAGAGTTACGCGCGTAACTCTTCTAGGGTTTCGAGCTGCCTATAAATAGCAGCCTCGGGATCATAAATGCGGTTGTTGAAAGTTGTCAAAGCATTCATATCGAGATTAGTTACGTGAGCTAGGGTTTAGATCACGAAACTAGGTGTTCTTGTGTGTTAAATTGTCTTGTAATCGAGTGTTTAGTTACTATTTCGTGTTTGTAATCAAACACGTAAGCTTAATAGAATCAATCTTTTGATTATACCAACTGTTCTTCACCTCTTACTTATACATATTGGTTATTCCGCAATCAATAGTGTTTAGGGTTCAAAGGAGATCGTAAAAGAGGCGACCAACAAAATGAGCCCTTAAAACGTTTTAATCATTATATAATGAAATTAGACTAAATATCATAATGGTACTCGTGCTACTTTATTTTCTAAGGAGTCGTTTTTATACAAAAGTAGTATCATCAACCCTCCTTCTACTAGTTTTTTCTTATTGATATTTCACTTGTCACCTAACAAAAACAAAATGTCCATTTCTTTTAATCTCCTTGATGTTTTGTAAATCACTGGAGGTTTTAAATTTATAATAGTTAATTCGTACTACCACTAGGGATGATAAGTAGTAAGTCGATCTAGAGTCGTTATACCCCGTTTTAGTCTCAAGGGTTTTGAAAAGATTTGTTTTTTTATTATTAAACTAATTTAAATATGCAAGAAAAGTAAATAAAGTAATGAAAATCGATCGACATAAAGGAGATTTTTTACATGACTTCGTAACTTCAATTTAATTATTTATAAGTTCGGTGTCTTTAATAATATGTATCTATAAGACCCGATAGTGTATGGTATGCACTAATACCCTACCGGTTATAATAATTGACCATTTGTTATTGATTAGTATGTTACTAGGTAATTAGACTTTTTGAGTACCGATTTCCCTCGTATCTAACATTGTCACACTTGAGAATATAGAGCATATATTTAGTTTTAGCCATTTATGTTTAAGACCCCCTAATCTCTATGAATTCTTACTAGCCATTTAATTTACCTAGTAGTTCTAAGCAAGTTTCAAGAGTATTTACAAAAGGCTTAATTTGCTAGATTGTTATCATTGAAGATTTAAAAGCACACATACTTTACCATGTAATCTTACCTTATATTTCGTAACTCTGCAAACGGGGTTGAGAGTCCACGAGTGTAGATGCTGCACTATACATGGATAACGATTGACAACAAATGTCATATGAATGCTACGAATCAATGATTAGAAAGGGGAACATACAAGTGAGTTTTCAAAGATATCGTACATCATTACCCCTAATTACTGGTTACTACATCATTCCGACACTAATACAAATACTCCTTACTCATGACAAAAACTAATCTACAAGCATATATGATTAATCAAACAAGAACATCATATGTAAAAGAATATAGGACAGAAATCACCTAAAATAGAGAGTAGATTTGTTTATAACTTGACATTACAACCAGACCCCATAAAAGAAAGTGTTCAGTTACAATCAAAGCTAACTCATCTACAACAATCAAAATACTACTATTATTAATCTACCAAACTACTAATAAAAATACAAAAGAAAGAACTAGAGAGAAAAATGTCTAGGATCAATGGGTAGATTCTAGAAACAACAAGTCAAAAATGATGTGTTGCTAGCGATATCTAACCCGTTGTTCATGTTGATTGACATGTTGTGTAGCTTGTGCACAAGGGGTTTCATGCATGCTTCTAGATGCTTCCCCTTTGAGCCTTGTACACTCACACCTTGTAGCATGAAACACACATGTTTTTTTAGCTCCTCGACGTGTTGTTCTGCCATTCCATACCTACACAGACGTATTGTAGTGCAAGGAAGGGAAAATGATATTTTGTATATTCTAGGTGACTTCATCTGCAAGCTTGTTTCTAGAATCCTCCATGGAACCCTTCTACGAAGTGACGGTTTTGTAGCAGCTCCCAGGGTCCCTTGCTATGGGTTGGTGCTATGTTTGTAACACCTTGATTTTTAAAATTTTGCCTTTACAAAATCTTTTCCAATTATTCATTAAGTATATCAAAGTCATTCAACGGAAGTCTTAAAGACATTTATTAGACACGTGCCTCTTAAACTAAAGGCACATGAACAATATCATAAACCAGTGTTACTTCAAAATCACATCGCTTAGTTTAATAATCCAAAGTACTTAAACGTAAACATTAAACTAAGTTTCAATCTTCAACAATCTAAGGCTACCCAAAGTAATCCATCTCACAAGTCTCATAAAAAAAGCAAAGCTATTTTACTGTTCAACCTACACGCATGCAAGACATAAAAAGAAACAAGTGTTAGCTAAAAGCCAAGTGAAACACCGTAGGTTTATAAAACGCCTTTATCAAATCATCTTTATTAAAACATCTTTAAAAAGAGTGTTATAAAACATCTTTACTGAAAACCTCTTTCTTTAACATCTTTAAGAAAACATCTATCTAAATACACCTTTATCAAAACATCTTTATTAGCTAACATGTCATCAATAATATTAACAATACAACAACAATCAAACAAGCGATAAAGCAAAGAATCAAACATACAATAAGATGATCAAACAAATTGTCTAAGTCTAACACATCTCATATCTTAAGGCTATCTAACTATCAATTCATCTAACTTCCATCCTTCATCTTTCATCTTAATCTAGCACATCTCGATCCGTCTAAACGTGCATATCACGCAGTCGGGCAACACATCTAGACCCCAAGTTCCTCAAGGCCACGACTTTGACCAAGCAGGGGTTTCGCGAGTACCACGATAACTATTGGTCGTCCAACAATCGGGGTGCAAGTCCGTTGTTAGAACCACGTACCTCTAGTAAGAGCATACACATCCATAACACCGAAAAGTTCGGTGTTATGGCCACATCAGCATGAAATCGGTCATAACATAACATCAGAAATACCCCCAACCATAATTCAGAATTCTGGTATCTACCAGTTTTTTTTATTTTTCATTTTTTTGGCATACTATCAACTCTCAACGGGTAATTAGGGTTAAAATTTTACTTTTTATATATTTGACTTATTTTGCTCATTTGTTATTTTTGTATTTATTGTAATCCATGAATTTTTATTTTACTATAATATATCTCAATTTTAAAAGTGATTGTCGTTATTAATAAAATTATTAGGCTTTGCTTTTGTTTAAAAAAAAAGAAGATGGTTTGGGCTTAAAGGTCCACTAACCAAAATCAAATGTGAAGGAAAGGAACTTGGGGATCCAACCCACCTTTATAAATCATAGAGATAAAGACAATAAGGATCAATAAAATCAAGTTTTAAAATTGTATAGTTTAAAGTTTAATGGTAAAGTTTGATTACCATTAACCTTCTAAATAATGAACAAATTTTTCGGTTTGATCGATATCTCAAAGGTGGCCTTCGTCGTGAGTTAATTCCATATATTTTGTTAAAATTAATTCATCAAATTCTAATACAATATCAACTTTGAAAAAAAATTGAGGAAAATAAAAATAAGAAAATAATTACTTCCATCACATCAAAGTTGACTAGCCCTAGTCATTTTTTCGCTCAATCCTTTTTAAGAATACGGTATCATTTTGCATTAGCGAGTGTAAGTAGCTATATTTGCTACATGATCATGTATCTATGTAATCCCAATTAGAAATTACCTCTAATATTTATAAAATTGTAAGTTTGGAAAGACTTTTTTGAAGAATTACTTAACAACCTAACCATAAATCTTAACCGTTTCATAAATGAGTTAATTGTCTAGAATCTCTACGTATTTTATGTTTTGTCTCTTCTAGACCATCGAACTATTTTATTCCCTACTAGGTCATTAAACATTGTCAAGTTGTCCTTTTTTTATTGTTCTTTTAAACTGATTTACAAAACAACCCATGTAGTTTTTATAATTACAAATGGGAAAATACCTTGCGTATGTCACCAACTTGACACGAAATCTTTTTGTGTACCCCAATTTTTTAAACTTCTATTGAGTACCATTAATTGACATAATATATTTATCGCGCACTACCGGTAACCTCTTCCTTAGATAACCGGTTACCCTTGTCTACATGGCTTGCCATGTCATTTGTTTAAATTTATTTCGTTTACATGGTTTGCCATGTCAATTATTTAAATTTATTTTGAAATTATTAAACATATAATTGACTATCTTTGTATGATATTTTTTTATTGACTTTCCCGATAAGTTTTTTTCTTTACTTTATTTAATATACATACATAAACTACTTTCTAGAAATTTCTTAAAGAATACTAAATTCCTAGATTACAATGACCATCTAATTATTATGTCAATTGGAGTACGATTTTAAGGGGTGTTTGTTTGGACTTATATAAGCGGCTTATGGCTTATTGTTATTTCGGCTTATGTTTTATAAGCTCAGATTTTTCGGTTTATATAAGCGTTTACAGGCTTATTACTATGTATTATGACATAATAAACAATAATAAGCCCATAAATGCTTACATAAGCCAAAAAATTCGAGTTTATAAAACATAAGTTGAAAAGTCAATAAATTATAAACTCTTTATATAAGCCCAAACAAACACCCTAAAAGCAAAAGACATTAATAATTAGATCTTCATTGTAATCTAGGAAATGAATAAACATTTAAAGTGGAGTTGTCCCCCTTAAATCATTAAAACCTTATACAACCAAACGATCAAACATCATGTTACTTTGAGTTACCTTCTTAACAGTCGATGTTGATATCAACTAAACGAATGAAACTGATATATTGAATTGGTTATTTTGGTTTCGTAGGATTTTTCCATGTAGAAACGTATAGGGTTTAAGAATTCGTAGGGTTTCATGAATTTTAATTAGAAAAAATATGGCCATGAAAGTTGAAAAGGAGGGATATGATACGTTATTTCCAAATCATAAACCTAAATTAAAAAGTTAAAAAGTCAATTGATGATGTTATCTTTTTTATTTAACCGCTAAAATAAAAGAATCAAATACATATAAGAAACCTTATTTTGTAATGTGTCATTTAAGGTACCTATTTTATTATATATTCTGGGTATGATATGATTTAAGATGATTTGATAAAACTTTGAAAAAAATATAATATGGATGTCTAGCTAATCCAAATTTGAATATAATTTTAAAAATTTAATAAATATTTAAATATAAGGTTTTGCTAACATTAGCATTTTGTGTTATGATTAAAAATTAAGACACATATTAAAAGAGAAAAGAGAATACACTCCTTCAATGCAAGGATAGTTATCTGAACTCCTAAAAATGAGGAAATTTGGGGACAAGTTTGTGGTTGGGTCGACAACGAGTTATGAAACTCACTGATCCCCTTTTACACAAACAAGCAATTTAATTATTTAAAAACTTTTCAATAAATTATGTTATATATTTTAGAGTCATAAAATAGAATTAAAAAAATATGAAAAGTACAACTAAGGATTTTTATATATAGAAGGTATAATCAAAATAGTAATAATACTATATAGTTTTTAAATATATATTTAATGTTGATAAACATAACTAAATTTATCCCTGTAATTTATCACCGTTATATAAGTGAAAAGAAAAAGGGAAATGTGTTTGGGATCTGAACCCAAAATGATTTGTTAAATTCATGGTTGTAAGATTGATATCTAATTTGGGATTGTTTTTGTCCTTGTAATACCGGGATCAAAAGAATGGATTGAAATCGAAATTTCCTACTAAAATTATCTCAATATAGTTTTATATGTTGTAATTTATATCATAAACAAAATGTGAAGAAAATTAATTGAATGTTTATAGTGTAAACATATTAGAAATAGTTTGATACAAATTCCAGGTATTGGATTTCTATAGTTGTTACTAAAACCGCTCTCATTCACAATACCGATTTTGGTGTTATCGAGTGTCACGTCAGCATAACACCAATATAACATAACATCACTAAAACCCCTCAATCATAACACCAAAAACCGGTACCCACCAGCTTTATTATTTTTTTCATTTTCTTTTATTTTCTCATATTATTTTTAATACATTACTAATATTAAAAATACATTAATAATAAAAATAAACTTAGATTAATATTTATAAAAAAAAAACAATACATTAAAAAACTTAAACGATAAAAAAAAACAATACATAAAAAACTAATCCTCGTCTTCGGCGTCTAATTCGGCACGTATTTTGGCCTTCTGCCTTTCGATTTTAGCCCGATCCTGTGGCGACATATCATCGGTTGGCATACGAAGAAATTCCATTTTCCGAAAACGGAGTCTGTATTTGATCTCCTCTGTTTTCGCGATCCTAAGCGCGCGAATTTCGTTGACAACGCCGTCGTTAAACTCGTCCCGTTTTGAAGAAACATCAGAGGAGGAGGAGGAGGAACGTGCGCTCTTAGATGGTCGTGGCCTTCCTAAAGGTCGTGGAAGCTGATCATGGCCAAAGAGGTCCGGTTTTGCATCGTCGTCGAGGTTGATCGGGTCAATGGGTTTAGGATTAGCAAACCTTGGCGAACTATGCAAAACTTCCCACGCAGCATGATGACGAAATGGGCGTAGATTTTCGGCTTCAAACATGCTTACGCCGTTGTGTAGACAACTTTGTCATCCTCGCCGCTCGATCGATCTCGTTCGGCACGATCATGACATGCTATGAACAATTTTATATTTTTGCTCATAGCCCTCCATTTTGAACTTTGCGCATTTTTTGTGAAAGGTTCCGTCAAACCTTCGTCGAAAATACCCATAACACGGAACCAAAAAGTTAGACCATCTAGGTCGGTTCCGGTTTTCCGATCCTCCGAAACATGAATCCAATTCTCCGCCAAACGTCGTTCTAGGCCTTGTGTCCACTGAACCTTAGAACCTCGGGTGGCGTCTTCCACATCCGTAGCTTTTTTCTTACCCTTGTCTTTTCTCTTACGGGAACCACTAGGTTCAGCTACTTGTGGTTGAAACGCTTGAGACGGTTTGAATGGTTGAGGTTGGGGTTGATGGAATGATTGAGGTTGGGGTTGATGGTATGATTGAGGTTGGGGTTGATGGAATGATTGAGGTTGGGGTTGATGGAATGATTGTTGTTGTTGTTGTTGGAATAATTGGAATTGTTGGAATTGTTGCCATTCGGTCATGGCTTGTTGATGGGGTTGAGGTGGTGTGTTGGTTTTTCCGGCGAGTAGTGAAGTAAAACCACCGGGTTGGGTTTGGAAATTTGCGAAGCCCGGTGAGGAAGGCGAGTTGGGATCGGATGACGGGAAATCGTTGTATTGAGACATTTTTCTTAGGTTTTGTAGATAAAATGAATATGATTATAGAGAGAAAGAATATGGTTTGGTGTAAATATTTTGTGTTTGTGATTGGGTATTTATAGGAAAAAAAACAAAAAAAAATTAAATTAAATTTTTTTTAAAATAAAATCCTACCGTTTTAAAAATAGCCGTTGGGCTTTAAAATGCTTTTTTTTTTAATTCTCGTCAAACGATCGAATTGCAAAAAAAAAAACTCAAAACGCGCGATGCTCTGGCAACGCTGTTCAACGCGCCCCCCCCCCCCCCCCCCCCCCCCCCCCCCCCCCCAACCATAACGGCGTTTTAGGGGGGTAAAATGCGGTCTAAAACGCGCCATTGAGAGGTCTAAGTAACAAGATGTGTTGATCTATTAAAATTTAACTAGAGGGGACTCGTGCGTTGCACGAGTTTGGGGTGAGAACGAAATGTGTGATTAGTTAACGATGATTTTAACATACATTTCGAATTTATAAGAAAATATAAAAAAAAACTTAAGAGACCGAATTTCACATATATGCCCAACACAAACCCAAACACATAACTCCAATATCTAAGCCCAACACAAACCCAAGCCCAACACCAACCAAAATTTAATAATAATTAAATGATAAAAATTGTATTTAAACACAATATTTTCATTATAATAATATAAATTGCACAATTTGATAGGAGGCAACAAGAATTAAACTAGAGGTAAATAAGTAATTATACGTACCTTAGTTGCACCCAGTCATGTAACTCGTAAGTTCTAACTTTAAACAAAGTTAGTATATTTGTATAAATTATTGCATTAGTCGAAGTTAAAAAACAAATTGGATCATATATAATAAGATTTTATGATCAGTATCAAGATCATATATAGACCTTATGTTTTGAATGTTCTAATACATGATCGGCAAAATATCGTTGATCATGATTGGAAAATTGTAAAATCTTAATACTAATCTAAATCTTAACAACAAATTCAAGTGTAAAAGAGCAAAATACTATCAAACTTAGAAAACAGTATGACTACCTCATATCACAATAATTAAATATAAAAAATTAAGATAATTATCATTATCATTATATTATAATTCTATGATATTCTTGTTGCAAAATTGACGAAAAGGTAATTAAAATACAATGATGCGAATATGGGTCTAAAAGTCAAATAAATCCAGGATCATCCATTTTAATTAATCACTTCGTTTCCCTCATTTTCATATTTTAATAACCATCGCACATGTAACTTTATTAGTCTTTAGATGTCTTAATCTATATTTTGTCTCTTTTAATAATTATGGTACTGATAAATTTGGCCTGATTATTCAACATACTATTTCTGCATAAAAGATAAAATACGTAACTTTTAAAAAGTTAACTAGGGGAAACCTACACGATGTTGCGAGAAGGAAAAATGATGTTCCATTTAATTAAACTAAAGTTTATAATATTATTTTTGGTATAAAATTGACGTATATGCAACAAATCATTACTAAAATTTATGAAAAGAGAGATAGGATATTTAATATGAATGTTATATTGTTTAGATTATAAATTAAGGTATTTTTGAAAAGAAAAAAAAGTTATTATTTATTGAGCAAACATAGGTTGTGTTGGTGATATTCAAAAGGAATTAGCATATTCAAATATGTTTAAATAACAAAGGAAAGGTAATTTAATAATTTAATAATTTTAATATTTAAAAAATTTTAAAACGTAAGACATAAATATTTTACATGTAGTATAAACAATATCTAAAAATGTTAAATCTTTGAAATATTTCAAAGTACTAACAAATAATAGAGAATTATTGCACATGTCCTAATCATAAAAATCTCTATTTTAAAATTTAAAAGTTTAATGAAGGCAAAAATCTTTATTTTCGTTTCAATACAATGGTTTAGTATTTAGATCTTGTTAGAATAAACAAATAATATCATTGTTATCGTTCTTTCTCCTTTTAATTTATTTAAATTTTTCCAACACCGATAACTAAATTTTGAAAAACATATATGTCATAAAATGTATTATATGTTATTTACACAAAACAAAAAATTGAATTTTAACTATATTTTAATTTTTTCGTTTTTTGATAAGAGTTAAAAGTCGTACGGTAAATCATATCAATTTTTAATATCAAATGGAAATATCAAAACCTAGAAACATTATATGATCTATAATTCAACTAAACCTCCAAAAATCTCACAAATTAAATGTGATAATCTAAATATCAAACGTTATTTTACTATAAATTATATGTAATTTTACTATTTATGTAAAATTTTAAAACTAGTAAGGTACTAACACGTATGATTTTAACTCTAATTGTGAGTATTAAAAAACAACAATGTTATATTATGTATAATCTAAATATACCCGCGGGAAAAAAATTCGAATTTTGCCGACTTTTTATTTTTTCGTTTTGGACAAATATTGAAATTCGTAAGATAATAAATATTAAATGAGAATCTCAAAACATAGATATATTATGTGACATATATTCAACTCGAATCAAAATAAAAAAACATATAAATTAATGCCATAATGCTAAAATCATATGTGATTTAACTGAAATATTATAATATCGTCAAAACCAGGAAAAAAAATCTGTCAAAAGTATATATCAAGTAAATGCTCTATATAAAAAGAAAATAATACTCCTTGTAATTGTGTAATTATTTTTATTTTATACACATAACGGTTTAATTTTTATAGTTGTCTTTCATAAACTACTTTATAACTAGATTTTTATCACGCGATAGCGCGGACAAAGATAAATATTGAATCGTAAATTTTCTGTTTTATGTAGATTTAAGTTGTTAAAAGAAGAAAAGATTACACTTATAATAACATATATACCTTTACGCTAACATATACACCTTTACGTTTATACACATGTTTTGATATTTTGTATTAGAATATTTTAGAATAGCTAAGGTAAATCATAGTCCAATTGAACGATTTATAAGTAAATTAGAATTATGTTTTTTATTTATGTTGAGGTGAAATGAAGGAAGTAATGTAATTATGTATTATAAGAGGGTGTAAAATAAAAATAGTGTTTGATGACATCATCAACATAATTTAACGGTTGAGATCAAAAAAGTTAACTCTACAAAAAACATTACTTCGTCATGTGACATTTAATGCTTTTCTTTTATTATATATCTTTACGTAAACTTTTAATGCTTAAATAAATGATAGTCAAACAATTTTTATATCCTATATAATTTAATTGAGTTAAATAACATTTCGCTTAAAATGCAAAATATATACATTATATTTGATCTTATATTTCTTAAGTTATTAGCATATGAATTATTTTAAAATTTATTTGTACATTGTACATGATTTTAATTATATTTAACATATAAAATAAAGATAAACTACTTTTGATGTGTAGAAATAATGATTATGGTTCATTAATGAATAATGTTCTTTTATGAGAAATATGGTCCGAAAAAAGAACACACGTATATTAATAATTCATAAAAAGAAACCAATTTTATTTTAACGGGATCCAAATATAATATTTATACCATATACAATTAAATAATTTTAGTTATGTTCTGAACAGACAAATATAAACTATAGACAATGGTATATATTTAAATGGCTCGAATGTCATAGCAAGAAGGTAAGTTGAATCAGAAAACTATTAGACATAATTTATAACATTGATTCTTAACGATAAGTTGAAGTTATAAACAAGAAACAAGTGTTTTATGTAATATAACACGTTTCAAAATTAATAACTATCTTTTATATATTAGACGTCAAATATTAGACTCACAAATTAATTAAGTTCAATTAGTACAAAAAATAAAAATATAATTTTTCAACGTAAGAGTGGGTTCATACGTGACATGGACATTTTTCATAATATGTCACGTTTGAAACATATTTGAGGTAAATTGTTCGTCGAGCTCCTCAATGGACATGCATGGGCATCGAAACATGAATACATAAATTTTGACACTATATAGATTGTTACACGTAGCATATATTACATGGGTTTTCAAAGAGAACTTTAATTATTTTTATGGGAAACACAAGTTAAATCGTAAAATGCTTCGGTTGAAAAGGATCTAAGGACCGGTTATCATTGGTTCATCTTCAATTCACCAAACCGATGGCACCACCAACTTCGGTTGGGTGTCAGTTGGCTTTATTTCGGTTTGTCGAAGTTGAAGCGAAAATATGTGTCCCACTTTTTTTTTTTCGTTTTAGGCTATTGACAAAATAACTCTTTACCATTATTCGAAAATAGTCAAATGAATTTAATGTATCACCATAAATCAATACATTTTATGGTCCAAATGGATTTATGGGCTTATTGGTTAAAATACAATACTATTACATATAATATACATAACAAAAGACTAATAAAAAGTATTAAAAATCGTTACCACTAAACAATTCATTTAATGGTGGAAATGATGAACATAAAATTTTCGTAATGCTTTAAATGGGCCAAAATTTCGTACTATAAACGTTCACATAAATCATTTTAGAGCCGAAAATCAAAATCCAAACTATTACACTTAACTCTTTTTCGTCGATGCATCGTGCGGGTTTCATATTAGTTAAATATTAAAGATATATAGAGTATTTAATTATTTAATCTTAAAGTTAAAACTTAACTAATAAAAAGCTTAAATTGCTGTGTATCAAACTTGCCAACTAAGGTTTAATTATAGTAAATCTCTTATTTTATCTTTTAATTCCTTTTACTTAGTTATTAAAAGAAAATACACTAAATAAACCATATATTTCACATTTCAAACTTTTCTATCACGAGACAAATAAAAACAACAATAAATTGTTATCATAAAATAATTTTGTCGAATATAATACTACGTTACAAGTACGTGTAGTATTTGTTAAGGAAGTAATCTGAGGGGAAAGTTCTTAGTATTTTAATATTCGGTTATCTAACCAAACATTAATTTTATAATTGACGAAGTATCAACTAATGAATTAGTGAGATTTCGTGTCCAAATTTTGATGAGTTGTCTTTTATATTATTAGCTGATATTTGTTTTCTATTGTGAAGGAAAAGATTCGAAAAATTATGGTTGATATCAATTATATAACAAGTGATTTTTGCCTTTTGGATTGATTGTATCCCAATTATCAATTATGTTTTACTTTCAGTTTTAAGTCGTGTTAAATAATATCCCAATATCATTTTATTTGTTCTACTTGACTTTTTTAAGTAATTTTTATTTAATAATTTTAAAGTATATATGTTTGTGTTATATAATGTTTAATAAAAATTATACTAATAAAAGTATATTTAAAACTTAATTCATTCGGATAATTTGCATTAATTATTATATAACACAAAAAACATAAATAAAGTCAAAATTAAAAAATAAAAATTTAAACAAGTCAAACATGACAAATCTTAATTTTAACATATAATAAAAGATAGATGTAAAATGATACATGTCAAAGTAGTAATCATTAGATGATTTTGTAATTTTAATTTCGATCATTAGATAATTTGATTATGTCATCACTATTAATTTCAATTTAACACTTTTACTTAAAATAATTTAATCATTATATTTAATAATATTCAAATAAAACTAATTAGCTCTTCTGCTTTACATAATTCAACAATTCTATTTTTGACTAATATCTAAAAAAAATACGAAACATATATCTTTTGAATATTAGACTCTTTGTTTTTTTCATACAAATACAAATTATTAGTATAAAAAAAAAATTTATTATTTTTTGAATGTTTTGCGTATAAACGAAAAAACATAATATACGACAAAAAAAAAAAAAAAAAAACTTTTCTCCCCTTTACGCAATGTTTTTAGTTTTAAACTGTGTTTAATTATTTATAGTAGAGCAGTTAATTCGGTTTATTTGATTCATAACACATAAACACATGACATATGCATTTGCATATCTTGTTCTTGTGTAAAGCTGATGAACATATATATTGATTGTTTTCGGTTCACGTGAGTCGTAATATTGTTAAAATAGTACAACACGTAGTGTATGTTTATTTTTATTTAGTTTGTTTTTCTCTAATTTTAAGCTCATCTTGACAACATGACTAATTGTCTTACAAAAATCGACAATAGGAATATGATATTTTAAAGTAATACATAAAAATCTCATTTTTAACTCCACAATTATTTATTTATAAACAAATGACGTAAATCTGAAAAATAAGTCGCTTACGTATAAACGAAACATCGTAACATAATCATTTTGTATACATGTCTAATAGATTTCTATTAATTTTTCTGTATAGGTTTATGTTTTTTGTTTAGCACTATATTGTTTTTGATATTAATTGTTCGCGTATTACGCGGGTCGATAAGCTAGTATATACTAAAATATGTGCATTAAAAGTCACATGACAAATTATAAGTCATTAGATGAATTTGAAGATTAATTTTATACTCTTAGATCAAAATGATGATTTCATATGACATCATAATTAACTACTTTTGTTTTAACCCTTCTATTTTAAATACAATTTTAACCCCTTAACTTTACTAGATATTAAAAAAAACATAGTTTGACACTATTACTTTAAATATTAAATATTCTTATCGATTAATTTTTTTTTATAAAAAGATAAACGATTTCTTTTTTTCAACTTCATTTTTTGGTTTTTCTTTCTAAGAAAATAAAAAAATATGATCGTAAGAAAAAAAAATTAGTGTTAACATACAAAAGGAGACATCCTCTATATTTTCTTTTTTGTTTAACAATAAACAAACACTAGAATAACAAAAGACTTTAATATGACCCCTTAGAACAACTCATATTTTTTTTCTTCGATAATGACTCTTTGAGCCGGTAAATGTCTCAAACTGAATTCGAACTTGGTACCTCCCACCTTTGGTGTGAGTTTTATCAAATTTTAAATTGTCACTTTGACAACTCATGGGGACAGAACAACTGATATTATTTTATACTGTTAATGATGCACGATGTTCCTTCGGTTTCTACATATTATATTTTTTTCAATAAAATAATACTAGCGTATATGTGAAAAATAAACTACTAAATGAAACACAAGAAGTAGATATTTTTTTGCTTTTTGATCAATGACCCATTTAAAACCGATAAATGTTTCACTTGAAACACCTAGCCAACGAAAATAGGCTTAGGCCTCTTTTGTTTTTTCAAATAAGTTCTTAATAAGAGTAATTTCTCTTATTCGGTCAGATATAAGGACATTAATATTGTTTGAATTTATTTTTTCTTAAACTCTTATTATGTATTGATTTCCTCTGTTTCAATGAGTGAAAATATATGTTTGACATCCTCTTATTAAATAACTCATACCATTACCATGTATTCAAACTCAACAAACAAATCTTTACATATTTTAAAATTTATTTGTCATAATTTACTTCTTACAAATGAATAAAACAAAAGAGGAAAATAATACTTTTTGAAAAAAATGAAATCTCCTTAGCATTTAGATCGTTTAAAAAAATTTGAGTCCGTTAATATTATATACAAATTTTAATTTGAAATATCGTTATTTTAAACTTGAACTAACTTATGATTTTTTTAATAAGTTTCATTCGTTATATATATAATTATTTATATTGATTTAAAATGGTAAAAAAAAAAAAAAGTTAATGGTTTGAAAAGTTATTATTAATTTACGTGAAAAATAAGTGGATAAATTATGAAAATAAAAAATAATTGATAGAAAATTTTTATCATGTTAGTTTACGAAAAAAAGAATACTATATTTCCCCCTTTTATCATACTTTGCTTGTTATAGTATTTTCTCTAACAATTTATTAATATTCGGTATTATTGTTGAAAACATTTGTTTTCTAATATAGAGATATTGTTTTGTTAATTTTTACATTCAATTATTTGTTATTATTTTTATGCAATTTAGCTAGTTTAATATCATTAAAAATGATAAAATAAACCAAAAAATAAATAAATAAAAAATAAACATATTCAGACTTTTTTTCAAACAGTCTTACTGATTATACTTTCTGGTTTTAGACACTCTTTTTTATCATTCAGAGCTGGTTTTCAGATTTCACACTAGCGTTCAGAAAAAACAGAAGACACCTTAATTTGTTGATTAATATTTAAATATATTAAAGGCCATATTTATTATAACTAGCACATATTCATATAAAAGTTTATATTAAGATTTTTAGTTTTCATATACATAAATAAACACAAAAGCATTCCATTTTGTTCCACAATGAAAATTAATATGTTTAAGCTAATTAAGTCATCATGTCAAATTGATATCAAGATTCAACTTAACTCGGCTCGTTGATAGTTGGGTAAGCACTAGAAGGTTCACAAGAAATGACAATTTCATTGGATGTAACCACATGTAGAGATAAAGAATCTAGACATTAGCTTTATAGTTCATAAATGTTGAATAAAAAACAAAATGTAGCTATCAAATTAAAGAGAATCACAAGAAACTTGCCCAAACATTTGTACTATAACCATATTTATTATTGTGACCAATACCTTCTTATTTTCTAAACTTTTTTGACTTTGTAAGAAATATTTTCTCTCCCCATGTTTTAGTTAATTTATTAGAAATATTAGTTTTCTTATCATTTTGCTTAATTAATTTACTATATGGATATCCGTGTGTTGCAGCGGTGACGATATAGATCGGAGTTTTTTGACAAACAATTTTTTTCTGTACGATGTTTATTTTTATGAATTTATGTGGCTACGATTTTGGGTTTAAATAAGTTTAAGTAATAGTAATGCAAATAGGAATTGTGAAATGTTTTACAATTATTTTATAAGTTGTAAAAGTCAAGTATCATATATTCGTCGGTGCAAAAGAAATTCATATATGACCTATTATAACAAAACATAAATTATGGTATTAAAGAACTACACATATTTGCATTTTACTCGTCATGTATACATTTTCGATACACCACATTTGACGTGTATACTTAACAGACGAATTTTTTGTCAGTCTTTATAAATACGTTTGTATTGTCATATTAAACTCTTCAAGAAAAAAAAAACACAAAGTTGTCAATGCGAGAATACACATTGTAGTAAATAAATATCGAAGTTTTTAATTGTTGCCCTTGAGCCTTATTAATTGACATAGAAAATATCAGCCGGACAAAAAAATAAATTTTTTTGGCTTGAACGAAAACATAACACTGTTGAAAGAGAATAAAAGACTTTTATACGGCACAAATACATATTTTCCGGCATGTTAACCAACAAAACTATTTACCGCTAGTGACATTTGGCTAAAAAGATTTGCATATAATCTATAAGAAAGATAATTTTTATGTAACCATATAATATAACACCTAACGCCGAAGATAATGAGATCATACAAAATTGAATTTAAGAATTTTGTCGTTTATTAGAATTTCGTATTATTTCCTACTTGATAAAGAGATAAAAATATTATAGAAACATATACGTAAACAATTTTTTCTTCATATTTATTTATATAAAAAAATGCATATAGATTGATAAATAGTATAACTTATTTGTAATGTATAGTACGAACAATTAAAGAAAAAAAACAAATTTGACTTATTTTTTGCGATTAAATACATAAAATTGGTCAATTATTTTCTTAATAGGCTAATGGATTTCATAAATAACAAAAAGATATTGTAGTTTTTGTGTTTGAAAGCGTTTAATATATTTATCTAATTTACGCAATAGCCTTTTAATTATAATGTGTTTATACATCAAAATTATTTAATAAAGATATATTCAAGTTTTTTTTTAGTACGTTGGTAATATACATATTAGTATATTATGATTAAATTTATTAGTTAGCATAATCATTAATTAGTTTCTTATTATATTTAACTAAGTTGTATTTAAATTTTAATTTAGTTGACAAATTAATTATTGGCAACTATATAAAAGGAAATGTGGGTTGAGATATCTAAATGTGTTAAATACAAAATAAAAGGTATTTTACTACATTAACTCTTAACTTTCAACACTAAGATAATAGACCTAAATCCCTTATAGATAGTTTGATAAATGACAAAGAAAAGACCAATAAAGACCAATAATTTTTTAAGTACTAAAAGACTCAATTTCAACCATTCATTTATTTTAAATCTAATAGTTAAGATTAAATTAAAACCCACTTTCAAATAATTTTTTAAAATTTGTTTATTTCGCAAATTGTTCATCGTTTGACTAAACAACTTACACCGTTGCGGCCGTCGTGTTCTCCTCTTTAATTAGAGCAGTGGTTATATATATATACTTTCGACGACTTTTATTTTTTCGATTTTTCGGGTGGATATTGAAATTGTAACGTTAATAGCACATGCGATTTTTACATAAATGAGTAAACTTCAAAAACAAAAAATGTCATATAATGTATAATTTATCTAAACTCAGAAGAAAAACAATTTAAATTTTAACAACTTTTACTTTTTTGTTTTGGACAAATGTTTAAACTCGTAAGATTATATCACATGTAATTTTAACATAAAATACTTCTATTGTGTAGAGTGTTATATTGTATTTATCTAAATAGAGTATTATAGAATGTGAAGGTTCTAAAGAACTCATTTGATAGGAGGACTGCAAGTATAATCTATTGTGTAGAGTGTTATATTGTATTTATCTAAAGAGAGTATTATACAATGTGAAGGTTCTAAATAACTCATTTGATAGGAGGACTGCAAGTATAAAAAGGTCATTCCCCTTATTTATAATCATCTCATAATCAAACAATCTTGTATATTTTTTCTTCTCTTATTTGCATTCATCTTAGGTAATAGAGTAATCATTATATTTAGTATTTGTATTCAGTATGAAGATGTGATTTCTCATTTAATTGGTTAATTAAAATTATTGTTAAAATCGAGCCCCAAAATTCGTAAATAGACTACTGAAAACTATAATATTATTTTTATAAAAATGAGTCAAAACATCACTAAATAGGTTATTAGAAAACATAACAAACCTTTAAATTGAATTATTAAAAGTATTTTGCAATACTATTTTTCCCAAAATCATACTGAATATGTTAATTGATTATAAAACTACAAAAAAAGTTGACATTTCACGTTTGTTGGTGGACATAGACAAATTTCTATTGCTCTAATGTTTTAATACGTACAAAAAAAAATATCTCACTTCTTCAACATGTTACACATAACGTCTAACAACTTGAACATCACCTATAATTTGAAAAATTACGTATCAGACTACTTATTTCATAAAGACATCATAACGTTTTATCAAAACTTTGTATATTAGATTACCAAACTTTTCGCTTGATAATGATATCATATGACATATCCCCAATAAACAACCTTAGTGATACAAACGTTAAATTCAAATAAAAAGAATTTCAAATTTTAAAAAATTTGCATCCAAACCTTTAAAGCAAGGAATCCGGTCCACAAGAAGAGCGAGTCGACGACCGAGGCGGTGAGTCATCTTAGGTGGCAAACCAAGGGCCCTACAAAGTCGTCAATGGGACCCACTTTATGTTATTAAGTTAGTCCCTGAAATTCGTTGACTCATGGCTACTTTTTCAACAAGAACTTGGACGAGAGTGGATCTCTCTTTTTCCTAGTTTGGTTAAATGACAGATTGGCCCCTAGACTTTTGACTTTTTGATATAAAACTTTAATCATTTACTCCAACCTTTGTTGTAAATTGAACTATAAAAAAGTTAAAAGTTTTGTTAATGTAATATC
The DNA here is from genome assembly GCA_910822075.1 of Senecio squalidus. NCBI lineage: Eukaryota > Viridiplantae > Streptophyta > Magnoliopsida > Asterales > Asteraceae > Senecio > Senecio squalidus. The sequence continues at coordinate 4,010,591 of CAJVGC010000060.1, forward strand.
CCAAAAATTTAAATACATATTTTGAGAAATAAGGAATAAGATAAGTTTGAGTCTAAATATGTTTAAGTTAAAAGCTAAGTATTTTAATATTGATTATATCATTAAAATTTATAATTTTTCTAAGTTTAATATTATTTATTTGTCTTAAGTTGTTAAATAATAAAGTTAATATAAGTTAACTATTATTTTGTCACATGCTTAATAAATTCTTAAACAATGTCTTTTAGTAATTTTATCTTATAATTCACAACTTTCAAACATTTGATTCTTTTTGGTACATAAACCTTTTGATTTCACATCATTTAATCTACTCATAACTAAATTTTTATTACCATTTATTTTTGTTAATTAATAGATAATTTAATAGAAACCATCCATATTTTTATGTTACAATATCAAAAGTCTCTTATGAATTTTTCTCCCATTGATTCCTCTCTCAAAAATCCACCATATTGTGATTTCCAATTTGCTAAGTCTTGATTCATTTTGGTGTGGAAAAAAAGTTGTTTGTATCCATATGTTAAGGTAATTTTTCTATCTTTTGTTCTACATTCTTAAAAGTATATGATCATTTTATAAACTATAAAATTATTACATTAAAACCTCAAACAAGAAAAGAAAATTCATGTCTAAACTTGGTTTAATATTACATACTTTTTGTTGTCAAAATATAGGGTAAATGATAGGAGTTTTAAACACACTTATAACTTTTGAATAATATAAATAATCACTTTGGAATCATATATTAATCCAAGAAAATAAAGGATATTACATACTACCTATTTGAATGTGTTTTGTGCTCATACTTTTCTATATGTTAGATTTGGTTCGTTGATCGCATTCGTTCGATGGTTCTTTCGTTTTTGGAATTATTTTGTTTGGAAATAAGGTACGGATATTACGAGTCTCTTTTAATTGTGTTTCTGTTGTTCGTATTATTGTTGGTACGGATATTCCGAGTCTTTTTTTAATTATGTTTCTCTTGTTCGTATTATTGTTGGTACAGATATTCTATACATTATATGTATATTTGGTGTCATCTTTCGATTGATTATCATTGTGACTATTGTTACGAATCTTCGATATATTTATATGTATGTTTGTTGTCTTCGTTCAATTGATTATTCGTGATATTGATTATTTTAATTCTATGAATATTGTTAACTTTCTTTTAAGTATTCATTTCGTTCGTATGTTGTTTATTCGATAACTCATTTCTCTAATAAACATTCTTTCGATTAAAAGCTTCTTTATGTGAACTTCATATTTATTTCGATATATGCTTCTTTTGATCATTTGTTCGGATATCTTATCTTTATAATAAATATTATTTTGTTCGTAATATATTTGCAGATATGTCTATCTTAAACATTCTTTTTTATTCGAAACTCACCTTATTGTTTTGCCTCTTCCTTCGATACATGTTTCTTGTGATTATTGATACAAATTCATCGTTCTTTTCGTATGTGTATCTTTTGACCGTTTGTACAAATTTCGTATAAGTCTCTTTGAAAATCTTGTTGAATAATTTGAAATATTATTGGTATGACATGTATGTTTGCATAAAATTTTGTTTAAGTTTTGTTTTGAAATCATATTACTTTATATTGATCATTTGGTGTACTAACGAGAATTTGTGATCATGTGTAGATTTGAAAATGAGTAAACGAAAAGTATTTTATGTGTCAAAAACCGTGTCTCTAAAACCCCTACCGAAACATCCCCAAATTAGCCCCGAAATAGCCCCCAATCATTCCGAAAACAGCCCCCGAAAGTGTTTCGAAACAGCCCCGAATATGTCCCGAAACAGCCCCGAAAAAGTCTTGAAGCAACTCGGTAAAGAACACGTGTGATTGTGGTAATTGGTACGGTGATTCGTATAAAGTGTCACTCATTTCGTGTGGCTTTACATGTCCCTATAAGGACCCGTTAAGTTATTATTTCGTAAATAGATTGATAATGTTGTCATGGTGACTCGTGGCAAGATTAGAACGAACTGTTGGGTAGACACGTGATTTTTAAAATAAATAAAATGTCACATTATATAATATTTTATGTTTATGGTTAAACTACTTTACGTACATTATAAATAACTTTTTAAACATATTTTGGAGTCTATTAATCACTTTGAAAATTTGTAAAGGTATTTTGAAATTTGTAACATATAAGTCGGTTAAAACGGTTTTGTAAGATATGCCTAAGAGTAACCTATCCATGGAGGTCCCATGGGTGCGTTATTGTGACACCAATAATGTGGCATCGACCGTAGCGGTGTATTTTGTTATATCTACGGCGTGTCTTTTTGTTTACCCGGATTGTGGTAAGGTGCACTAAGTATTATTTGTTATAAGAGGCGTATGGATCGATCCTAGGAACTTTTTGTGTTTGATGGTGGACGTTTATCGTAGTGTCATACGAAACGTTTGCACCTTTTGGAAAGACTAGTGGTATGTGTTACCCTACGATTTCATTTGATATTTGTTACCTATTTGTTTGACTCTTGGTGCATTATTTTACGAAATTTGGTTTTCTAACATGTGGTTATACGTTGGTTATGTTTTGATATATTGACGTTGAGTATTGTGGAATATTACATATTTGTATTTTGCTTTGAAAATTAGTTTGTTTTGAAAATAAGTTTGTCTTGCGACTTTGTATTTTAAATAAGTTTTGTATTTACTTATTATGCATGTCATACCTATTCCGTGTCATTTGTATATATCTGTTCACTGAGCATTCGCTCAGCCGTTTTCTTTTTCTTTCTTTCTTAAACGGCAGGTACTCAGTGGCTTTGGGGAATGGGGTCGAGCGTAGAGAGATTAAGGATTTTAGAACGCTTCCCTTAAATTATTTATTATCTTTTAGTACTTTTGGAAATTTCACTTTTGACTATTCGGTTCGCTTTTGCATAAGTTTAACGCCCTTTTTTTCTTTTAAGTTCCTTTCGATATCATTTTGTATGCTTTGTAAGATTGGGGCGTTACAGTTAATGACATCAGGATTCTAGTTAAGGTTATTTATTTATATATTAATATACATTTTAGAAGGAGTTCGCCTATTTGTTTGACCCGTCTAGTTTAGAGGGTAATTCACTAAGATTAAGTCGAAAATCGATATACTTTTATACAACTCAAGGAGTTTTAAGGAACTTAGCTAGATTAATAAAGAAACCATGAAAAATAATAGAAGGTGATTGAAGGTCGGGAAAGGTGATTTAAGCATAAATACTTCGATTGTATAGAGTGTTATATTGTATATATATCTAAATAGAGTATTATATAATGTAAAGGTTCTAAATAACTCCTTTAATAGAAGGACTGCAAGTATAAAAAGGTCAGTCCCTTTATTTATAATCATCTCATAATCAAACAATCATGTATTTTTTTTCTCTCTTATTTGCATTCATCTTAGGTAATAGAGTAATCATTTATATTTAGTATTTGTATTCTTATTGAATTGTTCTTCTTTTTTTTTATCACTTTTTCTTGTTTATAAATACGATCGAAAGTTAGGTTGACTTGGTTCGAAAATTTAAGTGTCGTACCTAAGTTTGTAAAGACGATTTTGTGACATATTACTTTATAAATCAATTATTTTAGTGAATATGTTTTTCACACTTAAGCACTATTTACTTGATAATGTTGGTTGTTAACCTTTAGATATTATTTTCAACATTTATCTTTCAGTTATTGCTATTTTTTAATTTTTCTAATATACTTTCCAACCGGTTATTCTTATTGCGAAGCACTCACAAATAGAACTTATAGTTATATTGTTGATAGAATATAGATGATATATAACCTAAGAACGTTAAAGAAATATGATTAAACGGTTTTTTTTGACATAGAATGAAAATTATGTAAATATATGTACCAGATGAGTTATCTTAAGATTTTATATAAATTTTGTATAATTAGAGATTAATAACCATATATTTCGAGATTAATGACCATACATGACAACTCTTGTCTTAGCCAATATTTGAATAAGTCATAAAACAATAAGTAATATACTTTTATATCTTCATTATATATTTATAAAGGCATATTGTTATTCTTATTATAACAACTTTTAGACCATCTAGAAGAGTAAAAGAAACAACTTAGAGTCAAATTGTAAATAATGGAAAGTTAAAGGGGTAAAGTAAAACTATTTAAAGTAAGTAGTCGTCACGAGGATGTGCCGGACCGTTTGGGGCGGTGAATATATTTTGGGAAGGCGTCAACGTAATCAATGTCATTTTCTCTAACTCTTTGGTCCCACATGAAACATGTCATAGGACTCATATGGTTTATTTTTTTCTTCTTATCACTAGCCATATGTATCGAGAAGACTAATGTAAGAGGATGAAATCAAGATTTTATATAACAAATTTAAGGGGTCCGGATGTATTATTTGTAACAAACTTTTAAAAAATAAGTTTTAATATGGATCAAAATAATGAAATATATGTTGTTTAGGGTTATGCATCACATTCATTGTTTTTGTACAGTAAATATTTAAATTTGATCCATAACAATAGAACTACCAATTTTTTGATATACAACAAAAAATTTTTTTTTAAAAATTTGAGATATTGTTAAAATGAACGATAATACAAAAATTGTAACGTTATTGATTATTTTTTAATTTTTTTACTTGTTTTATATTAAAGTTTGATTTACAAGAACTTATATATATATATATATATATATATATATATATATATATATATATATATATATATATATATATATATATATATATATATATATATATATATATATATATATATATATATGAATCATTCACTATGTAGCGACTGATTTATGCGAAAACTCTTATTTCTGCGAGAATTGCGAAAACTTTTAAAAAATATGTCAATTAACATGTAATTATGTTTATTAACATGTAAAAACTATTGAATGTTAAAAATCTAGTAAAAATATAAATTAAAAATTAAAAAAAATTGTATGAAATCACGCGTATTTAGAATTGCTCACATGTGAACGTTTTTTTTTTTCAAAAAAGAGTTTATATATGAACGTAAAATTTTTACGTTATTTTATATGATTTTTTTTTTTAGTTTTTTACGTTTATATTACTTGATTTTTAATCTCCAAAAGAGTTTGCATTTGAATGAACAAAGTGAAAAGTGATTTAACACTTTTTGTGAGAATTCTCGCAGTTTTCAAAAAAAAAAAAAGTTCTCGCATGAATCATTCAATATATATATATATATATATATATATATATATATATATATATATATATATATATATATATATATATATATATATATATATATATATATATATATATATATATATATATATAGGGTGAGTTTCAAATAGGATCCTCAATTTTCTAGAGATCCAAGGATCCACTTTTTAGCCATACAAATTCACTTAGGGGTCAAAACCACAAAGGCTTCCTAGACATTCATTTTTCCCTTTATATTTTTATTTTTTTTCATTTTTTTTTCGTTTTTTAATTCGGTTTTTTTTTTTGCTATCTTTTACGTAACATTTTTTTTTCAAAATCACATTTGATTTTTTTTGTAAAAAATTGAAATCACATGTGATTTTCAAAAACCAAAATTTATAAATTTTGAAATCACACGTGAATTTTTTTTAAATTGTCGAAAATCACATGTGATTTTCAAAAACCAAACTTTATAAATTTTAAAGTCAAACTTGAAAAAATTGTTTCTCGAAAATCACATGTGATTTTATAAGCAAAATAGTTTGTAAGTTAAAAATCACATGTGATTTTGGTAAAAAATAATCAATAAGTTTTTAAAATCAAACTTGATTTTACCTATAAAATATTTGTAGATTGAAAATCAAATGTGATTTTTAAAAAGTAAGGTTGAAAATCAAATGTGATTTTCGGGAAAAAAAAAAAAAAAAAAAAAGAAAAAGAAAAAAGGTAAATAAAAAGGAAAAGAAAAAAGTAATTTTTTTTTTTAGAAAAATAGTAAAAAAAAATTTTAGAAAAAAAAAGAAAAAAAAAAAAGAACAAAGATATAAGGAAAAATGGGTGGTCTGGAAAGGATCCCTGGATCTCTGAAAAATTATGGATCACTTTTCAACCCCAATCTATATATATATATATATATATATATATATATATATATATATATATATATATATATATATATATATATATATATATATATATATATATATATATATATATATATATATATATATATATATATATATATGAGGGTTGAGTTCATGAAAGACCTTATAAAAATTTGAGACCTAAAGACCAGATCTCAACCATCCAAAAATTATGATCTAAAGGCTAAAATTAAAAGATAAAATTATTTTTTTTTTTTTAAATTAATTATCTCATAAACGGTAAATGTATTAAACGAATAAATTGTACCATTAAAACGAGCATTTTCTCCTCTTTCTATAGAGCACCCACTCGATATACTTTTGACGAAATTTATTTTCGGGTTTTTTTACGAGTTTTGAAATTTTATATTACAAATCACTGTTTTATCATATATGATATCAGTAGTTTGACATATTATTTTTTTGTTTTTCTTTTTGATTTAAGTTGAATGTATGTAATATAACAAATCTATGTTTCGAAACTCGTATTTAGTGTTCAAATCATATGTGATATTGTCTTACGAATTTCAACATTTGGCCATAAACGAAAAAATAAAAGTCGTCAAAATTCGAACTTTTTTCTGGGTCTATATAGGTTATACATTGTATAACATTGTTGTGTATTAAAATTCATATTTAGAGTTAAAATCATGTGTGTTATTGTCATTTAAGTTTTAAAATTTTTACATACATAATATCATATATGATTTATACTTATATCATATATGATTTACAGTAATATCATATATGATATTGTATTATCATATATGATTTTAATATATATCACATATGATTTATATTCATATCATATATGATTTACACTAATATCACATATGATATATTATTATCATATGTGATTATAGTATATATCACATATGATTTATATTCATATCATATATGATTTACAGTAATATCACATATGATATAATATTATCATATGCGATTTTAATATATATCACATATGATTTATATTCATATCATAATGATTTACAATAATATCACATATGATATAGTAGTATCATATGTGATTTTAGTATATCACATTTTATGTCAAAAAACGAGAAAAATAAAACTAGTTAAAATTCGATTTTTTTTCTAAATTTAGGTAGTTTATACATTTTATAGTAATTCTTTTTTATACAATTTTACGTAATGATGTAAATATCATATATGATATTATCGTTATAATTTCAATACCCATAAAAAAAAAAAAAAAAAAAAAAAAAAAAAAAAAGTCGTCGAAAGTATATAACACCACTGCTCTAATTAAAGATAAAAACGAGACGATCGCAACGGTGTATTTTGTTTCGTCTAACGATCAACGGTTTGTGAGATAAATCAATTTAAAAAAATAAAATAAAAATGGGTTTTGGTTTTAATCTTAACCATTAGATTAAAATGAGATTAAGAGCCAAGATGAGGTCTTTTGGTCTCAATGAAATTATAGGTCTTAATTGATCCTTTCTCGTATATATATATATATATATATAATATGAAATGACTAAGTGAGTCAAATCGATACGATTTGTATTAATTATCTATATGTCAGAACTTAAAATCACTTTATAACAATCTATATTCAATTTTTATAAGAATAAATACCAGGAAAATAGTATATATATATTTTAATTTTATTGAAGAAATGCATTAAAACTATTTATAGAAATTTCTATTTTAGACAATATTTATTTTTAGCAGTTGAACTTTTCTTATTTTATTTCACAATCCATTGAAAGTATAGAATTATAAAAGTAAAATAAATGTTTATTAGTATTTAAATATCATAAATAACATTTAGATGAATAATCATAGATGAAAAAAATAAATAGAAATAATTATTAATTTTTTATTATTGTGATATAGAATTATAAAAGTAAAATAATTTATTACAAACAAAGATCAAAACTATTAAAAACCTTCATTATCTATGTCTAGGATATTGATATTTTTGGATTGTACTATGAATGTGGTTAAAGATTATGACATCATGTAATGACTATAAATTTTAACAATCCAGATTTTGTTATAATTAATAGTTTGGTTTTTTAATTAACGATACTTTCGTGACCCATCGCCTAAAACGTCAATTGGTAACATCGCCTAAAACGTCAATTGGTAAATATTTGAAAATATCCAAAGAGACACATGTTTGATATTGGGTAATAACAAGTTTGAACTCCTTTGATATCTTTCCTATTTGAAAATATTAAAAATTTATCGATTCAAGTAACGTTAGAATATGTATCGCATGTAACGTCTAATAAAATGTCTAATAAATTCTCGAATTTAAAATAAATAAAAAATAGTCGTTATTAGACATTCTTTTCCATCATTTAAATTAAACTAAAATAGATACCACTTTTAAACTACTGTAGAGCGCTCGCAAATATAACATCGAAACACTCGGTGTTATGGTTACGTCAGCATAACTCAAGCCATAACATAACACCAAAATACCCTCCAACAATAACATGGAACTCTAGACCTACCTATTTATATTAAACTTTATAAATATTAGTTAAGAAAAAGTAAAATTACATGACACGCGTTACGTATGTAACGCGGTTTTCATAACACAACCCATAACACGACCCGATCAACCATAATTCAAGTTATGGAGACATAGCATAGGCCATAACGCAAGGCTCGAATCGCTCTTAAAAAAACAAAAAATAATTAAGAATATTTTTGTCCATACATAAAATAAAATCAAAATAAAACCACAACAATTTTCCGCTCCTATTGGCTATTGCATTGAATAAAACCATTACATTAAAGTACAAGTTGTGTGGTCAATTTTCAAATTTTTGCCCTTTTCTTTCTCTCCATATTTTTTCTTTCATTTTCAAAAAAAATTATCATAGAATTTTTCTTAGTCTAAATCGGACTTAAAAAATTAAACAAAATCCGAAATCAAATCCCATTAGTTTCTTATTGACAATTTCTTATCTATTAAATATACAAAATACCATATATTAATTCCTTTGAATTTGAATACGCTTAATTTTCCTTTTAAACCAACTAGTTTATTGACCCGACTAATACGCGGAGAATTATATCAAAAAATATAATGTTAACAAAGAGCATATAACTTATATAAAAAGATTAATAGAAATCTATTAGTCATTTATACAAAATGATTATATTAGCAAAAATGAAGTTAAATAAAACATGTACTGTGTGATTCGGAAAAAACCTTATTAAAAATAAAATAATTATAATATATAAAAGAACTAAAAATATTGCGTAAATAGGACGGAAAGAAACATAAGGTTTTTTTTATATGATATATTTTCCGTTTATATGCAAAACATTAATAAAACAATAAAATAATTTTATTTTATTTTTATAATATATAATATAAACTAAAAATATTGGGTAATAGGACGAAAGGCGGGAAAACTTCATTTGGTGATCTCCTCCCCTCCCCCAATTAACCCGTTATGAGCGAGTGTCATCTATTTATAAGCTCATATAAGCTCTTTAGAAAAATATAGAATCGTACCCAACGTTTTCTCAAAATGTTCTATACATTTGTAATGCCATAATAAACATGGAAATGATTATCTTTGTTGTGCAATATTCTTCAAATCTCTACCTTAATTTTAGTTTCTTTTTATACTAAAAATGTGTATGTGTTTTGAAAAAATATGTTTTACATTTTTTAAAAATAATTTAAAATACAAGTGTTAGATTATTTAAAGTAGAAAAGTTAATTAGTTTTATTTAATTACTAGTTTATTTCCCGCGAATACGCGGATAATTCAATCGAGAAAAATATAAATATAATATATAGAAACCGAGAGAACGTTGTGTGTCATTAACAATTTATGATAATATGAGTTGTATATTCAAAAAATTGACGTTTCGTTTGTTTATATATACGTGTTTTCAGCTTCACCTTTAAATTTATATACGCGGAAAAAGATAAAAATTGAATGGTATAATTATATAGATTATAAGTTAACATAAGAAGACAATGTTACACGTATAAACATATATACCTTTACGTTTATACACATGTTTATAGTTATAATAACATATACCCGTTTACATTTATAAACATGTTTTAATATTTTGTATTTGGAGATGTTAGAATAATAATAAGGTAAGTCATAATCTAAATTAAGCAATTTTATAATTAATTAGAATATGTTTTTTATTTCAGTAGAGATGTAATAAAAGAGATAATGTAATTATGTATTGTAAGAGGGTGTAAATGAAAATAGTCTTTGATGACATCATCAATCTGATCTAACGGCTGAAATCAAAGATATTAACCCATCCAATGGACCTTACTTGGCCATGTGGCATTTAAGGCCCCTTTTTTATTATATATTAAAGATTACTATTTAAAATAAAGGTTAAATTATTTAAAGTAAATAGATTAAAATGAAATTATTAATGATATCTAATGGTTTAAATTAAAGTTGGATTTTCATCTAACGGTTACTACTTTGACAAGTGACATTTTAGGCATCTCTTTTATTTTATATTAAGATAAGATGACAATAAAAAACGTTTAATCAAATAACTTTTTTCAAAAGGATTAATAGTATCTCGGCAAATTTTGTAAGTTGTTTAAGTGTTTTTCATTTTGTTTTGTATTATGTTCGATTTTGCTAATTCAATAACCTCCTATTCAGGGGGTGTTTGTGTAAGCTTATTTTTTAGGCTAAGGCTTATGTTTTATAAGTAGCTTATGGCTTATGAAATATAAGTTTTTAAATTTTTATGAAGTGTTTGAAGTAGTTTATGAGCTTATTAGCTTATGACAAGGTAAAAATGTTTGATAAGCCCATAAGCCACACAAAAGGAGCTTATAAAAACCCCCTTACATAAGCTCATAAGCCTAAGCTAATAAGCTCAAACAAACACTTAAAATGAGCTTATCTATCTTACATAAGCTAATAAGTTAATAGGCCCCTTCTATAAGCTATAACAAACACCCCCCAAGATGATCATATAAGATCGTTGAGTGTTAGAGCCGATTTGCCCTGACGTGTTAAATTTATCACGTTAGTATGTTATCAAATAATAAAAATCAAAAATAGAAAATAAAACCTATTTCTTTGTCATTTAATGGTATTTTACTATTTTAATTTAATTTTAAATTTATTTATTTTATTCCAATATTCTTTTTTTTTTCTTTCAAAAATATGTGTTTACTATGTAGTCTTGAGTCTCACCTTCCCCTTTTTATTGCCGAGTCCACTGCTTCCTTCAAAGACTTGTATCTTCATAAATGGCAAGTGGACTCTCCTTTGATTCAGATCCCATCACATTACCATTTTCCGGCAATCACCATCACCACCTCCGTTACACCGTCATGGATAACACACCTTCATCACCTCCCACCACCTTCCAATTCCCACTAAACCGAACTGAAAATAAACCAATTAACGAAATGAATTTCTTCTGTGACAAAAAACACGAAGAAAACGAGCGTTCACCGCGTGCTCATGTCTCGGTATCTAATCATGATGAACATGTTAATGTCAACGTATGTAAAAATTTGTATAATTATGTCAAACTTTTGTTTTTACTTATTTTTATTTAAAATATGAAACTAATATTGGTTGATATATGCAGACTGGGTTACATCTTGTAACCGGAAACACGAGTAGTGATCAGTCTGTTGTTGATGATGAAAGTTCTCCGAATTCGGATGATAAACGAGCGAAAAATGAGGTTATTACATAAACTTGTAACCTATATGTTGTGATTGTTCTTTTGTTATAACGAAATTTGAAATTTGAAATTTGAAATTATTCGATTTTTTCAGTTAGTAGTTGTGCAAGCTGAATTAGAGAGGGTGAATATGGAGAATCAACACTTACGAGAAGTATTGAATCAAGTTACGGTTAAATATAATACGTTACAAACTCATATTGTAACTATGATGCAAAACAAATCTAACGATGATCATAAGACGGTCACCGACGCTGGAGGAGGAGGCGGTGGCCTACCGAGATCCTTTATGGATCTTGGTTTAGCTCCTCAGGCGACGACTGAGACTGATGAGAATTCTCAGTCGTCGTCTGAGGGGAGGGGTCACGAGAATTCGCGATCACCTCAAGGTCAACGAGAAGAGAGTCCAGAGGGATCTCAAGTGATTAGAGGAGGGTCTAATAAGATTCCGAGGTTAAATTGTTCCAAGAATAATTCTAGTACTAATATTGATCAAGCAACTGAAGCTACAATTCGAAAAGCTAGAGTTTCTGTTCGAGCTCGATCAGAAGCTCCTATGGTAAGAGATTAATTATTAGTTATGGTCTTATGGAAATTCGATTTCTATTGGCTTTTTTGGAATCGGAGTTAATATTGTTCGGTTTTATAGATTGCTGACGGATGTCAATGGAGGAAATACGGTCAAAAAATGGCGAAAGGGAATCCGTGTCCACGAGCTTATTATCGGTGCACCATGGCCGCGGGTTGCCCAGTTAGGAAACAAGTACGAACATTATTACGAGGCTTTATATGTTTTACCAATTATAGTAACATACGTTCGATTTTCGAGTACGTTATGTACTTAGGAAAACATGATATAATGTTTTATGGGAATAATTGATTATGGTGTAGGTGCAAAGATGTGCTGAAGATAAAACAATCTTGATCACAACCTATGAAGGAAACCACAACCATCCTTTACCACCGGCTGCTATAGCGATGGCTTCGACTACCTCTTCCGCCGCAAGAATGCTCCTTTCGGGTTCAATGCCGAGCTCCGACGGGTTAATGAATTCGAATTACTTAGCAAGAACTTTTCTATCTTCTTCATCAAACATGGCTACAATTTCCGCATCCGCCCCATTTCCAACCGTCTCATTAGACCTAACCCAAACACCAGACCCGTTACAGTTTCAGTTAAACGGGTCAGGTCAATTCCAAGGCCCGCAAAATTTCACTGGCCCAAACGCTGCCCTACTACCCCAAATCTTCGGGCAAGCGTTATACAACCAATCAAAATTCTCGGGCCTACATACTTCACAAGACATGGAGAACTGCGGCAGCTCCCAACTCGGTCTGCCGCAGTTACACCATTATCAAGGAGCCACACCTGCTAATCTGACTGACACCGTCACCGCCCTCACTGCTGACCCGAAATTCTCTGCAGCTTTAGCTGCAGCTATTTCGTCAGTTTTCGGAGGCGGTAACGGCGGTCAGCCAAATAGCGGTGGTAACAATGGAAATGTCACTAACAAAAACAACAGCAACAACAATGGCAGTGCAACTACTACCAACAATAATAGCCATGGGAACAATAAAGTCAACAATAGTTTTCAAGGCAATTAATTAACCAATAATTAAAGAGGGTTTAGTTTTTTATAATTATTTTGTTGTTAATTTATACACATTTTTTTTTTCTTTTCTTTGAGAGGAGTGGGATTAAGGTAGATTTTTTGATTCTTTTGTTGTTTGATGTTTGAATAAAGTTTTTTCTCATACAATAAATATTATATAGATAAAAAAAAAATACAAGTTTATTTGTATTATTTGTCTTAATTTTAAGTTTTTAATTTCTGTTTTTCATTGAGTAGTTGTGAAATTACAAACATAGTTGTCTATTCGATTTTTATCAAACTTCAAACAGTTCGAGCGTTCACTTTTCTAAGAAACCAATTTAATTAGTTTGTAAAAAATGTTACGAAATGTTGTTAAGAACAAGAATGAAGAAAGAAAAAAATGATATCATAATATCAAGTCGGCAAAGGACATGTATAACAATAATAATAAAAAACTTTTACAACAAGTCGGTAGAGAAAAGAAGCGACTACAAAGTTAATTAAGGGAATTCGGTTTAAGTTTAGCGTCCTACTTTTATTTAATCGTTAAGATTCTTGTGACTGATAACGTTTTTACTGACTATAAATAATTATCAAAGGGTATTAGATATAACTTTTGTTTAATAATAATATACCAAAATTTAAAATATTCACAAAGCTAAAATATTCACACCATTGACCATTTAACATAGATAACTTACTTTATAATTTAATAGTTATTAAACATATATGTTAGACTTAATTTATTATTTCAATATTGTCTTATCTTGATTTAATTGGAGAGATGTGATTAATTGACCCATGTGGATGTGTAGCACGGTAATGAAAATAATATATAATAATAATTTAGAACTATTATTGTTATTATTACAATAATATTAGTTACTATTTAATTTAATTAATAAAAGAAAAATATGTATGATAAATGAAGACAAAAAGAGAAGTCAATGAGAGTCAATGCCACAATTGTCGTTCTCATATAATAATATCGAACGTGAGGTCAAGTGGGGTTTGAAGTTTGAAATAATCAAAGCTTTTATGACTCGATGACTTGATGTTATTCAATCCAAATTTTGTATTCAATGTGGCTGAAATTAAAGGTGATAAACTTTAATAATATCAAGAGTTAATCGTGTAAATCGTTTATATCGTCGGTGAAATTTGTATGTTTCATCTTTAAAATTTTGAAGCGTAAGTATAATTTATGTGAGAAACCTTTTGTATGAATATTTTTGATAAGGGTGGTTTATACAAAAGGTTGAGACATGTTCATGTACGGAGCTTGGAACGGACAATTAGGAGGACCAAAATTATTGAAACCGAAAACATACAAATAAAAAAGCTTACGAAAATTTTGAATTTTTACACTAATATAATACAAATTTTACAAATTTTTCGAACTTTTGGATAGCCCGAAACCCATTCTTGCCCCCCCAAATCTTCATCCGTGGAAATGTTTATGTCCGCATAAAAAGTTTTTCCCATTGTCAATATTTTTTTTAAACAACCAGATAATATTAACCAAACTTCTAAAAATGGGGAAGAAAGAAACAAAACCTAAGAAACAAAAGCAGCAAACCCGCGAACGAGAAAAATGAATTAGCCAACCCCTACAACTTAACTACCCGAAAGTCGCACTGGATTAGAAATCCAAAACAATCAATCGGTAGATAGACGAGAAAAATGAATTAGCCAACCCCTACAACTTAACTACCCAAAAGTCGCACTGGATTAGAAATCCAAAACAATCAATCGGTAGATAGACTCCTTGTTCGACTAGAAATCCATAGTAAAGCCCATCTCGAACCGAGAGTCTATCACTTAACTTAAACGCTTCATTAAACAATTATCAAATTAAAAGAACTTCTAATCCCATTCCAAACATTTTTTCCTAAGCTAGAATATCTTCTTAAATTAAATCCGCCATTCGTACCATAAATGGATTTAACCACCGTGCACCACAAGGCATGAAGAAATTTTCATCTCCATTTGCAAAGAAGTTTTTGCTTTTATGCTACCGATCCCTAGACCGCCTAACTCAACAGAAGAAAGACAATTCTTCCAATTAACCCAAACCATCTTCCTTTTAAATCCCCAGAAAAAACGATATAACGCCTCTACAATATTAATGGGAGCACGACAAAGAGAGAGAAAATAGATCGGAAGGCTACCGAGAACCCATTGACAATATATGCGCTTTCAAAACCCTTAAGAAGAAATTGCAATATGAACAAATATTAGAGAAGATTTATGCTATAACAAACATAATATATTGTATTAGAAGTAATTTGATAATGAGGGGTTGAAATAAAAGTTGACATGCTCGTTTATATATCAATTGGATAAAGAAAAATGTAGTTTAAAGAGTTTCAATTTATAAAAATCGTGAATTTATCCATGTCAATAATCCCCACATTGTCGTAAATTTTCACTTACATATTTTATCTCTTGATTTTTCATTCCATGATTTGGACGATACATGTAACGTGTTACATATATATTATTCTTTTATAATGTAGAAGAAAAGTCTTAAGAAATAGACTATCCTTATCAAAATGTCTTTTAAACATTTTTCACAATTGTAGAAGACTTTTTTTTATTTTTTATCAATATAAGTGTTAAGTACTTCATGACTTGGAATACCAACTTAGTTTTTCGTATTGGTTACCTTAATCTAACATTAGTTTGACACTTTTGACTATTTAATAAGAGGTTGATAATATTAGCGAATAAGCCATCATTCTTAGGTTTGGGTAATAAGTTTATTTTTCCATGACTATGGGATACAACTTTGATTTGTTTTTATCATCTCATCTTCTTAGGCGGATTCAAAGCCTTCGACGGAGGTTTGGCGGGGTTGTCGACGACCAACGGTGATGGTAAACGGTTGTGTAGGTTGCAAGTGGTGGGGTGTTTTTTCTCATGAGAGTGGAGAAGGAGATGAGGGATGAGAAAATTGTTTGTTTGAAAGGACTATTTGGAATATATTAAACGATTAAAATTAAAATGTGTATGTGTCTAGTTATTAGCTCAATTGTAATTATCTAGTTTAGTTATCTCGTGGCCTTAAAGGCCCATTTTAGTTTAGTTATCTCTTGGCATCAAAATGGTATTCAATTCTGTTTTTCGTGTCTTCATACGTCTCAACAAAACGGTAAATCTAAACGCATGCTTCGTACCATTAATAATGTAGTCCGAACTCTTCTTTTTCAGTCTCATCTTCCGCCCACCTTTTGGGTAGAAGCGCTCCATATGGCTACACACTTACTTAATATCTTACCCTCTTCTTCGATCAAATTCGACACCCCTCACTACGTCTCTTCCAAAAACACCCTTCCTACTCTTATCTTCGCATATTTGGGTGTTTATGCTTTCCTCATCTACAAACTCCTCACAAACTTGCTCCTCGCTCTACCCATTATGTTTTTCTTGGTTATCCCACTCATCATAGGGGATATCGTTGCCTTGATCTTTCCACTAAGAAGATCATTATTTCTCGACACGTTGTCTTTGATGAAACTGTGTTTCCTTTTGGCTCGGTTACACCTACTCAATCTCCGTCTTATGACTTTCTTGACGACATTCCTATCCCACCAGCGTTCCTCCCTCACTTCGAGCCTTCCCCCGATCCACTACCACCCGATCTCCCAACCCCCCACCATCATTGCCACCCCTTTCCCCACCACCACCTCCGACGCCCCCTACCCCCTCCGCACCACAACCACCACAACCCCAAAACACTCGCTCCATGTTCACCCGTGCCAAACATGTCACACCCCGCTCAAAGCGGAAACACGAGGCGTTCCAGTTAATAATATCAAGAGTCAAGGATTACAACAATACAACCATAAACAAAACATCGAATCATTTTAATCATGCCTTAAAGTTATAAAATACAATACATCGTCAAATTGAACCAAATGTCAAATACAAATACAATACAAATGTCAATACGTGGATCATAAAGGAATTAAATCGAGCAAAGCGATCTCCAAATACATAAGCTATATGATCCCAAAATAAGCAAGGCATGATCTAATAAATCCTCAAACTCCTGAAAAAGCGTTAAAAAACGACATCAACACATGTTGGTGAATTATTCGCAATATTTAAATAAAAGTTGACCCAATAAAAGATTTCATAATCAAAATAAGTTTCAAAAGCATATCTTGTATTATAACCATAGTGTGAGTATAGATACCAAAGATTTAAACATACACTGATCCTGACCACACAACAATCCCCTAACCTAAGGCGATGTTAAACCAAAGGCAACAAACAATCAAACGGCCATAACATCTACTCATAGGGACGTCCTATCGAGCAATGAGGGCTAGGTCAAACCCATATAGATCTATATATATGCAACCGTGGGCAAAAGCTTAACAAGTGTATAAGGGGGGCTTACCAAAGTCTAAGGAACATCTTAATCTAAGGTGATACTGATACACTAGGCAACAAGATATACATCATATAATAGTGTCAAATACGCTTTGCAGCCCAAAATAGTAAGAGAAAAGGGGCTACGAATAACTCACTAGATAAGCTCGGCAAGATATCGGGTAAAAATCAATATGGAGCTAACACTCCGCCGCCTAAGTGCCCTATAACAATACAATATAGTCTAAGTATCTCTAATAACATAGTACGGTTTAGCCTTGTCGGTTAAGTTTAATGTTTAAGATTTATTAAAGTATTCCAACGGTTTCCAAGTCGAGTCATGATGACGGTTCAAGGTGACGATGTTCCGCGCCGATAGGGACGATAGGAAGATATCGATAATTTCACGTCATAATTGACTATTAGGAAGGAATAATATTCCGAGCCGAAGAGTGACTACCAGGAACATCAGTTGAAAGGAATACTGTTACCAAGGCTTATTGAGATCGACCAAAGTCAACGTCAAAAATGTTGACTTGGTCAAAGATGTTGACTTGGTCAAAGTCAAAGATGTTGACTTGGTCAAAGTCAAAGTCAACCATTTGAATGAAAGTCAAAATTAAAGATGTTGATTTAGATAAGTCAAAAGTCAACAATTTTGAAGGAAAAGTCAAAGTCAACGATTTTTAAAATGGAAGTCAACTTTGGCAATTTAAGAGTAAAAAGTCTTTTTATTTCAAAATAATAAAGTAAAATGAATTAGAACGGTTTCAAGTGATTTTGACGTAAAAAGTAATTAAAACGTTTGTTTTACGTAAGTTTGATAACGTTTAAGATAGCGGTGGCGTCTTTGAGTCCAAAGACGTTATTTTGACGTTATATAATACTTTTATACGTAATAGATTGTTTATATATGTGTTTAAGATTGGTAAAAAGTCAAAATATTGGATTTTATGCTTCACTGCGGCGTTCTAGAGGGTAGGACGCCGCTGTGACTTTTAAAAATTTCGGAAAAGCAAAATTTTGGGCTCGCTGCGTCGTCCTGGCCAAGGGAACGACGCACAGCTCTGTTCAGTTTGAGAAATTTCGCGTTTTAGTCGAGAACAGGTTCGTTTGACGTTTTAGAGTAAAGGTGTAAAGTGACCAAATGTTATTTTAGGTTCAAATAGTATTTACCAACTATCATATATATTTATGTGTGTAGTTTTTACATATTATTATAGTAAATACGTTAAATTCGGTTTATTTCACATCTTAACATATTTTACACATTTTAAGTCCAATCTTTCAAGAATAAAAGGTGTTGGTCTAATATATTAACCTAACCAATTTTACAAGGCTTAACCGAAATAGATAAAATGAAATGAGGTAGTTTAGAGATTTTTAGCGATTTTTACCGATTTCACCCGCAAGAAGAGTAAATACTTGAGACTTGCAAGGATTCGAAGAGAGAGACTTTGATGGTGGTGGTGAGGAGGTATTTGACTCCATAACACAAAAACATCCATCAATTAGTAAAGAGTTTCAAAAAGAAGGAAACTAAATGGATTTCGAAGAGATTTACTTACCAAAATACAAGAGAATGTTCTTCTCCGAAATTTGCCAACTTCAAGAGTAGTGGTAGTATTATGAGAAAACCAAGACTTCCATTTATCACCAAAAACAAGATAAGTGTTAGAAGTCTTCAAATGGAAAGAATTAGAGAATAGTTTGGAGAATTTTCTTACCAAGACCAAATGTGACGTTTTTCCAACAAAAGTCACCGAAACTCCTTGGACACAAGATGGAATGGAAGTAAATGCTTGGTAAGACAAGCGAAACAAGATTATAAGTTAGAAACTCCAACCAAGTGGAAGAAAAGAGAAGAAAATGGAGGAATTAGCAAAACATTACTTACCGAAATTGTGTAGAATCAAAGAGTGTTTGCAAGAGATGATTTCCCCATCTTTCTCACTTGGATTCTTACTTCAAATAGAGTGTATTATGCTCTTATTTCTCTAGAATGTTTGAGAGAATAAGAGCTTAACAAAAAGTGAGAATGAAAAGAAAATTGTTAAAGTGTTTAGATGTTTATTTGAAATTTTGGAAACATAGAGAGTGTAAACCTTCTCAAGATCCACAAACTTACCTATCACACCCAAATGGGGTAATTTGCAGAGATTCTCACGTGGTTAAAGTTGATAGCATTTTAGGAAATTTGACCCAAAAGTCGATTTGGAAATTAGCTGAAAATGGAGGGTGTGCGGCGTCCTTGGGGTCACAACGGCGCAGCGCACCCATTTTCCCTTTAGAACGTCGTCCTAAGGGTTAGGACGGCGCACTCCGTCAAATTTCTAACAGTTTCCGTTAAATCTTCGTTAAAAGGACCAGATTGGTAACAGATTCCGTTAGTTCTCCGTTAAAGGATTAACTTTGTAATAGAATAAGTTAGAGGACTAACTTTGTAATGAAATTTCAAAATATGATTTTCTTAACCGACGATTATGGCGTAAACACACTACTTTAATAACGCGAGTTGTTGGTGCAATATCTGTGACCGTTGTTCTAGATTAATTAAGTCTTTAGTTATAGTTTATTTGAGTCTGTAATGGCCCAATAGCATTGTATTGTTAAGTGGGCTATTTAGTCTGTTATGGGTGTTAATGGACTTTGCATAGTCTATGAGCCCATTAGTGGCCCAAGAATGTGAACATGTCTCTATATAAAGAGACATTGAGTTTAGGTTTAGGGTTTATGGTTTAGGAGCAGAGACAGACTGAGAGAGTTCTGAGAATACTTTATTGTAATTGAGTGATTCAATAATAAAGTATTTGGAATTCGGTGATTCGCATTTGTCATTTACTGCATTCGTTTATAACCTGTTTGATTACTGATTACGAGATTCCGCCTCGTGATTAGTTGGTTTAATCCTGTAGATCGGACCACTGGGACCTACAATTGGTATCAGAGCAAACGCACTGTTTGCTCTCCATCGAGATTTGGTTCAGGATTATATATCAGGTTTTAATCGATTTTGGGAATTAGAGTTCTTCATAATTTCTTTTTGGCGGCTAAAAACTAGGGTTCTTAACTTTTTCTGGCGGCTGTTTAAAAATTAAGGTTTCTGAATTTTTCTGACGGCTGCAGTTTGAATTAGGGTTTGTGGTGGTCAAGTTCGTTGACCAAAAGACAAGTTCGTTGACCAGTCAAGTTCGTGTTACAAGTTCGTCAAACAAGTTCGTTTTATAAGTTCGTCCAACAAGCCTGTGGAGTAAAGGATAAATTAATTAACAAACGTGGGCTTTAAAATCAAAATTGGGCCTTGAATTCTCTTTTTGGACTTACAAGTTCATTGGGTCTGTATTGTTGTTGGCAGCGAGCAACAATTAAAAAAGGGGAAAGACTTTGGGAATTGTTTTCTCAGCCGACAAAGAAAAACAAAAGAAAAGGAATAAGGTGTGACGGAGAACACAGCAGCGATTGAAGAAAAATCCCAAAATTAATTTGGGGATCGACGAAAAACATAGCAGTGAAATCATCTTCGTTGAAAAAGCATCTTCGTCAATCGAAATACACACACCGAAATATCTTCAGCGAACAAGCAAGCATCTTCTTTTCAGATTCATTCTCGTATCATCTTCGGCGGCGAGATAGATTTTTCAGGTTCGTAAATTATCTTCGTGGTACATTTGTTCGTGGCTGACTGACAAAGGCGGACGAACACCATCTTCGTTTAAGATTCATCTTCGTGGCTGTTGTTCGTGAAAAAGAGACGAACATCTTGTTCGTGGAAATCAGCTTACAGAAACGAACATCGTCTGGTCTTCGTTTGAAATACATCTTCGTGGAAAAGGCGATTGAAGAGACGAACATCTTCTTCGTCCATCATCTTCTTCGGCGACCATCTTCCTCGTCAACATTCTTCTTCGTCGGTTGATGTTCGTGACGGATTGAAATTGATGTTCGTTTGATTTTACTCAGATTTGTTCGTCGTTTATGTGTTCGCAAGTTCGTGGCTGATTAGGTGTTCGTGGTGATGTTCGTAAGATCAAGTTCTTAACTGACTCAACAAAGTGTGAAATTGGGCTTTATTATTTGGGCCTTTGCAATCTTAATCGGGCTTCTACAAATTCAACTGAATTGGACTTGGACTGTTTATAGGACTGAATTAATCTTGACTTTTTATCATTGGACTGATTTGGACTCGATTATTTGGATTAATTAATTTGGATTTAATTCACTTGGACCTAATTAATTTGACAAGTATTATTACATTATATTTCGAGGACGTATAAAGAAATGGATTCAAAATCATTTAAAACTCCTCCCAAGCTACTTAATTCTTTACAATATTACGAATGGGTCGATAAATTTGAATCTTTTTGTCGCTACACTGACGTACAAATGTGGTTATGTATTGAAACAAAATATACACGTCCAACTGCGACCACAGGTGGCACAGCTGCTGATATTCCAATCTCTTCTCTCACAGCTGATCTTAGAAGAGTATATGATGCTGAAAACAGAGCATGGGCAAGTCTGAAAATGGCCCTGCCAATTGAAACGTTACACATTTGTCAGGATCACAAGACCTCATATGAACTTTGGAAAGCGATTGAAACTCGGTTTGTTGGAACTGCTGCCCGAAAAAGAAGTAGAGGAAACACTCTTAAAAGGCAATTCGATACGTTCAGAGCAGGTATCAACGAAACTTTTGAAGACACTGTCAATAGATTTCACAATCTGCTATCTGACCTTGCCAGAGCTCGCATAACCGTTGGAGAAGAAAAAGTAGAACGATTTTTGGATGCTTTGCCCAAGCATTGGGAGGTATGGGTAAAACTGATAAAAGATGAAATCAATGAAATCAATTCGACTATATATGATCGTCAACAATTAACTCTGGGAAAGGTGATTGAAAGATTAAGAGCATATGAATCAGCATCAATGGCATCTATTGAGGAATTTCACAGTGAAGCCCGTGGTACTGCAGGTGATTCTAGTATTACAAGTGAAATTAGCTCGAATGAAGAGGATATTCAAAATATTTAAGATACTGAACATGAATCAAAGGTTTGCAGGTGTACGTTGGACCTATCTAACGAAAACTTCGTTGAAAAGATGGTCGACCTCAAAACCGAGAAGTCAAGGGTACTTCTTGATCTTCAATCCGTAAAAGAATTGTGGAAATCTTTCACAAGTTTAACTCTTCAAAACGAGAAATCGATAAAGTTAGTATCAACCTTGGAATCTCAGCAAACTGACCTTGCGCAAAACATATCAACACTAACTTATCAAAAGGATGATTTTGCAAAGAAATATTATCGAAACGAAAAGGACATAATGGAACTTTTGTCAAATGTTGGTCTTTTAACTCACAAAATTGACATGTTATATGAATGTCTTGAAAACGAAAAGAAGAGTTTTGCTGCCAAAGTCCAAGAGTTGAATGACTGTCAAATAAGATTAACTGAACAGGAAAGGAAGATCGAACAGTTTCGTACTTCTTCTACTACCTTAAATTCAATCATGAGTCGTCAAAGGCCAACTGGAGATCGTAGTGGCTTGGGATATAATGAAACACCTCCACCTTTTAATCACAATTACAATTCTCTTAAAGCTGAATGTGACGTGAAGGAAAACAGTGCTGACTCTTCTTGTGAATCTTCCTCTACAAGGGACGATCAAACTGAGTCAAGTGTTTCGGAGACAAAAATGAGTACATTAGCTGAAAACTCAAAACCCAAACAGCCTATGGATGACTTGAAGTGTTTTAAATGCCGTGAACATGGTCACGTGGCCTCGGTATGTCCAAAGAAGAAGCAGAAGCAAGCCAACAGATCGCCCTCTCCGGAGAAAGAGCAAGCTAGCAGATCGTCTTCACCAAAGACTAATCGAATGGCTCATTCTTACTCACCTGTACGGAAACTGGTGCAACATGCTCGGCACTCAATGGCTCGGTCTTATTCACCTGTACGGAAACAGGTGCCTCAAAAGTGGATTAAGAAACAGGAACACACGGGTGTTTCTAATGATCGTTCATTTCAATCGCGTCCATTTCGACCATCTTTTAGAACTTCTAATCCATACTGCCCGAGTCAGAGAGTAAATTCCGGTTATCAGCAATCGAGATCTTATTGTCAACCGAGGAACCATCTGAATTCTAACGTTCAATCTACTGTGACTAAAGATGATGGTTTCTTCAAGGAGTTTGTCTACGTGAATGAAAGAGGACAATCCAGACGTGTTATGGCATGGGTTCCCCACCATAACTGATCATTGCTAGCTTAGCTGAAAATCTTTGTAATCTTGTATATTTATCTTTATGAAAATTAGAATCGACATGAAAAACTCAAAATTTCGTGTTGATCTCTTAAAAAAAAAAAAAAAAAAAAAAAAAAAAAAAAAAAAAAAAAATTGTACTAACGTTTGTTTGCAGGTTGTGCGCGTACGAGACTCTACTCTTGAAAACTACTGTTTGAGACGTTGTTCATCGTCAGACAGCTCAGGGGGAGTTTTGTTGTCATTTATGGAAGCTCGAAAAATACAAGCTAAAGTGATGAACTTAGTTGAGTCAACTCGTGATGAAGACTCTGATAAACAACAAAGTTCACAACAACAAAGGGAGCTGCCTAACTCTTCACAAGCTTTAACGGAGAAGACTGAATTATTGCAACAATTCAGGGGGAGTTATTAGGACATTGATGAGTTAGAAGAACCTGCAAGGAACACAAGGAGTAATCCTCTACAAGGAATACAACGAGTACAAGACTATAAAGACTTTGAACGTATAACAGAATCTAGAAGCAACAGTCAAGGGGGAGTTTGTTGGTGCAATATCTGTGACCGTTGTTCTAGATTAATTAAGTCTTTAGTTATAGTTTATTTGAGTCTGTAATGGCCCAATAGCATTGTATTGTTAAGTGGGCTATTTAGTCTGTTATGGGTGTTAATGGACTTTGCATAGTCCATGAGCCCATTAGTGGCCCAAGCCTGTGAACATGTCTCTATATAAAGAGACATTGAGTTTAGGTTTGGGGTTTATGGTTTAGGAGCAGAGACAGACTGAGAGAGTTCTGAGAATACTTCATTGTAATTGAGTGATTCAATAATAAAGTATTTGGAATTCGGTGATTCGCATTTGTCATTTACTGCATTCGTTTATAACCTGTTTGATTACTGATTACGAGATTCCGCCTCGTGATTAGTTGGTTTAATCCTGTAGATCGGACCACTGGGACCTACACCAGTATACTAACTATTAGTCACTTAGGTGATTCTAAAGCTTCCGTCTCGAGAGACAAAGTAAATAAAACACATAAACCCGACTCAAATGCATAAAACGTGAGTAAAAATAAAGCGAAATGCACGGGTCCAAATCATTGCGAATAAAAAGAGTATTAATCAATAAATGAAATATACCTTGAAAAGACGGATTGTCACAAAACATGGCATCGCCAAACCCAGTACTCGCCTTAACCTTCACACTGAAGCCATTTCCCCGGTCCCCAAGTCATATTTACAGGCATTAAAGGACCCTCGCTGGCTAAAAGCTATGAACGAGGAATATCATGCACTTATTTCTAACGATACTTGTGAGTTTGTTCCACGGCCAGTGGTGGCCAATATAGTTTGTTCCATGTAGTTTTTTAAAATAAAATATCATGATGATGGAACTATTGCACGCTATAAAGCGCGACTTGTTGCCAATGGCAAAAGTCAACACCCCGGTATTGATTGTGATGAGACGTTCAGTCTAGTTGTTAAACCGACAACTATTCGGACTGTTTTGAGTATTATAGTCTCACGTCATTGGCCTATTCATCAGCTTGACGTGAAGAATGCGTTTTTACATGGGGAGCTACACGAGACAGTTTATATGCATCAGCCTCCTGGTTATCAGGATTCTCGTTTTCTTGATTATTTTTGTATGCTTCGCCGTTCCTTATATGGTCTTAAACAGGCGCCTCGCGCCTGGTATCAGCGGCTCACATATTTAATATGTATACAAGGATTTCAACGCAGTCGTTCAAACTCTTCTTTATTTGTTTATCATCGTGACCAGTCTACGACTTATCTACTTTTGTACGTCGATGATATAATTCTTACGGCTTCTTCTTCATAGCTTCTTCAGACGGTTATTATTTCTCTTGGTAATGAGTTCTCCATGACTGACTTGGGAGCACTCAATTATTTTCTGGGGATCTCTGGTCGACGTGATTCTACTGGTCTTTTCTTATCTCAGCAGCAGTACGCAACATATATTCTTGAGCGTGCTCATATGTTACAATGTAATCCATGTCGTACCCCTGCTGAAACCCAGTCTAAACTGGACCCCTCTGGTACTCTGCTCACGGATCCTACTTTGTACCGCAATTTGGCTGGTGCACTACAACACCTTACTATCACTCGACCTGATATTTCTTATATCGTACAACAGATTTGTTTATTTATGCATAACCCTCAGGAACCACACATGAATGCTCTTAAATGCATTCTTCGTTACATTCGTGGTACATTAGATCATGGGCTTCAGATTCATGTATCTTCCACTACTGGTCTTATTGCTTACTCCGACGTTGATTAGGGAGGTTGTCCTTCCACTCGTAGATCGACCTCGGGATATTGTGTTTTTATGGGTGAAAATCTTATTTCTTGGTCGTCCAAGCGTCCGAATGTGGTGTCTCGTTCTAGTGCCGAAGCAGAATATCGGGGTGTTGAAAATGTCGTAGCTGAGACTTGCTGGCTTCGCAACCTTCTTCGTGAGCTCCGCCTTTTGCCCACCAAGGCCACCATTGTCTACTGCGACTATATCAGTTCCGTTTACATGACAGCTAATCCGGTTCAACATCAACGAACGAAGCATATAGAGATTGATATTCATTTTGTTCATGATCAGGTGGCACTTGGACATGTTTGAGTATTACATGTCAGTTCTCGGTCTCAGTATGCAGATATTTTTACCAAGGGACTTCCTTCCTCACTATTTTCCGAGTTTGATTCAGTTTGAACGTTTGGTTTTTTCTTGCCGCTCAAACTGCGGGGGATGTTAGTATGTATTATGTATCTAGTTACTAGCTCAATTGTAATTATCTAGTTTAGTTATCTCTTGGACTTAAAGGCCCACGCTTGTATTATATATTTACATTTACATTACGTTAATGAGAGAATTCGTTGATACCATGCTACAAAATGGTCATTTTGATATAAGAAAGAAACCTAGGTTAATATGACGAATTAAAGAACGTAGGTGTAACGAGTTTCCATATAAAGGCTCGCTTGTGTGCGTTCAAAGGAAAAAATTCGTATATGCAAAATTAATTAATACATATAGATTTCACATTTATAGTACGAGTTATCAGAAAAACAAACTTTTACATTAATCAACTTCTTTGATATACAAATCACATCCAAGGTCGTATGTATTTCTTCAATGATTTTATACGAAAAAGTTTGTTTTTATGTCAATGAAATTCTAAATCGATACCACGAATTTGAGTTTAAACGAACCAACATAATCACATGATTTTGTTTCTATATCTCACTAATGTAATGTGAAACCACAAATAATTCTCTTAGTTTTTATATACATTATGTTACAATGTTACAAATACACACGAGTTATAGTTACTTTGATCAACCGGAGTTGAAATCGATAATACATGTGTTCATAGTGGATACGTGTGGTCATGACTCAACTTTTATATATGATCCTACATTCATTTTGGTTATCGGGTCAAAAAAGGTCTGGTCATGGTCAAAATGTATACATGATCGATGAACCAAGTAAATACGAAGTAGTTTTATATACGATCCGTCATTCATTTTGGTTACTAGGTCAAAAAAGCGTGGTCATGGTCAAAATATATAAATGATGATAAAAATTAGATCGATGAATTAAGTAAACACAGAGTAGTTTCTAATTTACCCTTTTTCATTTTGATTATCCCGTTAAAAAAAATTTTGTGGTCAAAATATATAAAGGATTGATAAACTTTAGAGTAAATTACACCGTTAGTCCCTATGTTTATACTCAAATCACTAGTTTGAGGCTTTTTTTGAAATAATTACATCAAACGCCCTCAATGTTGTAATTTTGTTACGCCGGTGATCCATTTTTGACAATTTTCAATTGAAAAGACAAAAATACCCTTTTTATAATTTCTTTTATATATTAATTAATATTTATTTCTTTATATTTTTTAATATCAATTTTAAATTAAATATTAATTCCCAACCCTCCCCCACCCACCCCTTTCTCTCTTTGGTCTCTTTACCACCACCACCAAAACCCCATTATCACACCTACAAAAACTAAATATGAATAATTTAATGTTCACTAATCTCAATATCTGTTTTAATATGTGACGCTTGCATCTTTATTGCTTGTAATGAGTAAATTGATTATATGGGTTCTTCATAATTACCGTATTACTCAATAGTCATGGAAGTAACAATCCTTCACAATTCAATCATATTTAAGTTAGTGTATCTTTTATGTGCGTTGATTATCTTGTGATTGTTTTCTGTCATTCTAAATTTGAAGGTAACCTTATCTTTGTGACAGTGTAAGTAGTATTGGAGAAATAAACCCCCCTTACTGTAATACTTTATAGTATGTGAATAAATGTGAAATGTGTGTAGCCAACGGGTTTCCCAAGATTTCTAAATATGAATAATGTTAACATTCTCACTGCAAACGATAAAAGCATTGAGAAGTGGTAAGAAGGCGTAAATCAGAAGTTGATCTTAACAATCGCACCCCATAAGACTTGGCATCACATTCTAATATAGTGAACAATACAACTATTGAATCTGAACCATTTGCACCCAACATGATTCAGTTAGGATCCAGAGATTCCTCATCAGGTCGGTCTTCAAGTGGGGTGAGGAAATCTTCAAGTACAAATGGAATCTGAAAATGGGGTTTTGATGGTGGTGGTGGAAAAGAGACTAGAGAGAGATAGGGGTGGGTGGGGAAGGGTTGGGAATTAGAATTGAATTTAAAATTACTATTAAAAAACATAAATAAATAAAATTTAATTAAAATATAAAAGAAATTATAAGAAAAGGGCATTTTTGTCTTTTCAATCGAAAATTGTCAAAAATGGATCACCGGCGTAACAAAATTACAACATTGAGGACGTTTGATGTAATTATTTCAAAAAAGCCTCAAACTAGTGATTTAGGTATAAACATAGGGACTAACGGTGTAATTTACTCTAAACTTTAAATTCATGAATTAAGTAAACAAGTAGCAGTTTTAACTTTTAACAATTAATTGCTAAAACCTTTTATTGCTTTGATTATATTACACTTTTTGTCCTTCTACTTTTGAAAATGTGAACATAGTCTATATAGTTAAATGTTTTGTGCAATTTTTTATGCAAAAAATTTAGGCTTGTTAATTTCAAAAATCATCTCTAGCATTGATGATATTCACACAAAAGATTTTCCACACATAATATGCTATCAAATAAAGCGATGAAAACTAAAATCTGACCAACCTATAGAAACGGTTTATGCAATTAACAATAGTTTCTAATTAAGTTCAAATAAATTGATTTACATATTAGAAAGATAGCAAATTATAAATTGCAAAAAATCGTCAAATCTTTTATGTAATTGCAAAATTTATCCCTACAACTTCAAAAGTGAACGTCATATCTCTATGTGGAGAACTTTCGATGCAATTTTCTTTATTATTAAAGTAAAATGCCTAATTTAACCTGTCCACTACGGAATAAAGTATAAAGATATTTATGTCATATCATATGGTAAGGACGAAAAGTGAATGGAAGTTTTTACAAAAGTAATGAGTGCCGTTTCAAAATTAAAGGAACGCGTGTGCGGTTTTCATTAAACTCAAAGCATGATTTTGCATTTTACTCAAAAAAAAGGTTCATATAAGAACAAATACATGGTATCGATTAAGTGCAAGTCAAAACTTATTAATCAATAATATTAGATGTCCATTTTCTAGAATTAGAAAATTTTATTTCTACGAACTATATTGATTAAAACAACAATCTTTCGTAATAACTATTTATTATGGAGTAGTTTATAAACATTCAATTACAATTTATATATTTTTTAATCCGTTACTGAATCCTACTCTAATTTTGTTATAATCTAAAAGACAATTATATTTATGTTAGTTCTCTAAAATATTGTACTTGTAAAAAGTCAATCCGAAAAACTTGAAGAACGAAACATTACTTTCTCAATAAATACCTTTTTCTTTCCTTTATATGACAACTTCTTTGACTCAATAAATAAACCTCTAGCTGTTTTCTTCTTATTACCTCAAGCTATTATCTTCACGTTAGCTACTTTGTTACGTAATTTACTTTTCTATATCGACCATTAAACTGATTATCGAAATTCCTTATCTCAACCTCTCTAATTTGTCTCTTTCCTTCTGAAATGGTAAAGAAACAACATTTCATAACTAACTTGTAAAAAAAAATTAAACAAAAGGGGTAATAATTGACAACATAGACAACCTGAAAGGACCTATAAGAAACATATACAATGCAATCCAACTCAACTGCACACTACTTAATTACATAAATCGTCCCTTGGTTTATTCCAAATTATGGATTTTGTCCCTAAGTTTAAAACGTTTTATAAATCGTCCACTTTTGAAAACTAATTACGCTTTTCGTCCCTAAATTCTAACGGACTTCCATTTTAGGGACGAAATGTGTAATTAGTTCACGATGATTTTAACGGAAAATTTTAACACACATCCATTTTAAAGACGAAATCCGTAATTAGTTTTAAAAAATAGACGATTTATACAATGTTTTAAACTTAATGACGAAATTCGAAAATTTTGATTAAATTATAGGGACGATTTATGTAATTAACTCCTATATATATTAAGCAAACTGCTTTCCTTTTATTACTTGTATCACGCTTTCAACGTTTTTTCTCAAAACAGTTCACGCAGGTTACATTTCTCAACTTGCAGTTATCATTCATTTTTCGATAACTCAGTTTCGATCATTAATGTATGAATTCTATGTTTAAGTTTCTATAATATGTATGAATTACTTGTTTTCGTCGTTTTGATGGCCGATTTTCGGTTCAAAATACATGTTGTAGTAATAGAAATGATTTGAGTTACAATTTAAGCTGTTAATCGATCATTTTAGTTAACGATCGATTAGTCGATTTTTGTTAACGTATGAATATCGTGTTTCATGTTTATAGTAGATATGAGTACGTATTTGTTTTGTTTAATTTAAATGAATTATGACATTACGATGAAAAGTTGATTTGGTTGTTACAACTCGGTTTCTGGTATGAATGTATGAATTTCATGTTTAAAACGTTATGATTTCGTATTTGTTGTGTTTAATTTTTATGAAGTATGAACTGATTGTTACAGATAATTTAGATATTTGATGAAAAGTTGTTTTGATTTATGAATTATGATGTTAATCTGTATTTGTTAGTTAACGATCACTCGGTTTCTGGTATGAATGTATAAATTTCATGTTTAAAACGTTATGATTTCGTATTTGTTGTGTTCAAGTTTTATGAAGTATGAACTGATTGTTACTGATAATTTAGATATTTGATGAAAAGTTGTTTTGATTTATGAATTATGATGTTAATCTGTATTTGTTAGTTAACGATCACTCGGTTTCTGGTATGAATGTATGAATTTCATGTTTACAACTTTAGAATTTTGAATTTGTTTTGTTTAAGTTGTATGAATTATGAACTGACTGTTACTGATCATTTTGATATTTAAGGAAAAGTTGATTTGATGTATGATTTATGTTGTTAATCTGTACGTTAACGATTACTCTGTTTCTAGTATGAATGTATGAACTTCATGTTTAAGACGTTCTGATTTCATATTTGTTTTGTTTATTTTGAATGATTTTACGAATAAAGATGTTAATCTGTACTGTTTTGTTAACTATCACTCGGTTTTTGCTGTTAATGTATGAATTCCATGTTTATAGTGCTACAATAATTTATATATGTTTTCCCTAAACATTTTGGTTGTGAAAAGAATTATGATTATATTAAAGTTAAGTTTTCTGCATAATTACTCAGTTCTCGATTTTGGCTGATAATCAGTATCTAAGTGAAAATTTCGGCTCTGTTTGTGAAATTTTGTTGATGTTTGTTAAATTACATGTTTATCATTTTTTTTCTTTTTGTTTTGCCATTCTCGTTAGCGAATGTTACTAATAAGTATCTTACTCTGATCGCAGCTCTAGACATGGGAACTCTATTCAAACCGAGCTTGCTTTTCATGTTCCTGTTTTTTCTTTTATCGCCTACTACATATTCGGCTCATGACAGCAAATTGGTTAGAGTTGGACTTAAGAAAAGGAAAATCAGCCAAATAAGCCAACTTAGTGGACACACACACTTTAATGAAATGAACGATGGAAGATATTCCGGTGTTGGTGGAAATTTAAGGGATTCGGATAGTGACGCTATTCCTTTAAAAAACTACATGGATGCTCAGTATTATGGTGAAATTGGTGTTGGCACTCCACCTCAAAAGTTCACTGTGATTTTTGATACCGGAAGTTCTAATTTGTGGGTCCCTTCGATAAAATGCTACTTCTCAGTGAGTGTCGATTTTTTTTTGTTTCTGGGATTCGATTTATTTTTAGTTTTAAAATCGCGTGCTGATTGTTCTTGACGTGGATGCAGGTTGCTTGCCTTTTTCACTCGAAGTATAAATCTAGCCAATCAATGTCGTACAAGAAAAATGGTTTGGTGTTTGAAGTACTATTTAATAAGAACTTATACAGAGTAATTGTTAATATCTTCATATCTCGTTAGGGAAACCTGCCGCAATTCAATATGGAACTGGTTCTATCTCTGGTTTCTTTAGTCAAGATTCTATAAAACTTGGCGATCTCATTGTTAAAGAGCAGGTAATAGTTAAAAAAAATTGTTCATTTGATCGTAATAGGTTCAATCTTCCCAACGAGTTTTTATCGACACATTTTTCAGGATTTTATAGAGGCAACGAAAGAGCCTGGAATCACTTTTTTGGCAGCCAAGTTTGACGGTATCCTTGGCCTTGGGTTTCAAGAAATATCTGTTGGCAAAGCTGTTCCTGTCTGGTAGTTTACTCGTCTTCCGTTATTAAACTTTAATTTTTTACATTTCTCGAAGCTGACGTTTTTTCCATTTTGTATACGATTTTAGGTACAACATGGTGGAACAAGGTCTTGTTCATGATCCCATATTTTCATTTTGGCTTAATCGAAATACTAATGGTGAGGAAGGGGGTGAACTTGTGTTTGGTGGAGTTGATACTAATCATTTCAAAGGTGAACACACATATGTCCCCGTTACTCAAAAAGGCTATTGGCAGGCGAGTTTATCTATATTTTATCTGATAGATATGATGCTTTTTCATGTGAACTCAACACTGATTTAAGTTTCTTATCTTGTTATAGTTCGAGATGGGTGATGTTCTGATTGATGATAAAACAACCGGTAATTTGTGATATTTCATTATTTTTAGCATCTTTTTATAACAACGATAGATATAACTGAAGTTATAAGTATTATAGGGTTTCTGAAATCGCTATTTCAATTTCAGGATTTTGCGCCGATGGTTGTGCAGCGATTGCTGATTCTGGAACCTCTTTGATTGCTGGTCCAACGGTATATATACACTTTTTTAAATTATAACTTATAATCTTTGACACAAGTAAACTAAACAAAATCGAGTGCGCAATATTTTTATGTACAATAAGTCATCTAATGATAATTATTTATTAGGCTGTTATTACTCAAATCAATCAAGCGATTGGTGCTGCGGGGGTTATGAGCCAACAATGCAAGACATTGGTCAATCAGTACGGAAAGACTATGATTGACTTGTTGTTAACTGAGGTATCTCAACTTAGTTCTCTTTAATCTGAACCGACCCATTTATAATTAAATGGGTCAAAAAATACTACCTTTACTATGCGGTAAATATGGGATTTGGTAAGTGGTATTGTATATGGTCATTTTTACCGAGATTATCTTGGAAATTTACTAGCTCTGTTAAACTTGATGATCTGCAGACACGACCTGAAAAAATATGTGCAGATATGAACTTATGCTCCCTTGACGGTTCTCAAGATACCAGGTCAGTTTCAAGTTATTTGTACTTTGTATCTGGGTATTCTAGTTTCTCTATTATGATTATGTCATGTCGGTAGTCGTAATCATTGTAGGATATTAATAAACGACAAAATACATTCATGAGCATAAATGGAATAGAAACTGTGATATATTTATGCTTTGAAATTTCTTGCATGATTATACTGTTTTTTTTGTTTGTTTATATATTTCAGTTCCCAACAATATTACATTTTTGCAGCATGATAATTGAGAGTGTCGTTGACATGAATAAAGGAAAATCATCCGGTGTAGGCAATGAGTTGTGTAGTGTCTGTGAAATGGCGGTTGTTTGGATGCAAAACCAAATCAAGCGAAATGAGAGCGAAGAACAGATAATTAACTATATTGACCAGGTGAAGTGACTACAATATTAAAAATGGAAATATCATTCAAATGAAGAATTGGCAATTTCGACCCATTTTCTTATAACGGGTCAAAAGGGTGAAGTTAAACAAATTGCTAGACACAGGTCAAGTGGGTCGAAAATTGTCCAAAATGTATGTCTAGTACATAAAACCTTTAAAATCATTATGTTGAAGAAAAAACAAAAGATCGTTTTCCATCTCTAAATCGAAAGATGACAAAAATTACGATTGATGATCTCATGGGCTATTGGACTTGAAGATCTTACGTCTACTTTTCCAGTTGTGTGATCATTTGCCAAATCCAATGGGAGAATCTGGAGTTGACTGCACCAAGCTTTCGTCCATGCCTAATGTTTGCTTTACTATTGGGAGCAGAATTTTCGAACTCTCGCCTGAACAGGTAAACTTAGAAATATAAAACCTATTCATATTTCGCCCTTTCATTTAATGTTATTATTTATAACATGACTTACTTGTTTGTTTGTTAAAACACCGATGATCTATTAGTATGTTCTGAAAGTCGGCGAGGGAGCAGCAGCTCAATGCATCAGTGGATTTACTGCTCTCGATGTGAAACCTCCCCGCGGTCCTCTATGGTATGATCACTTACATCAATTTTATGATCCTATTTAACATATATGGGAAATTGGTCAAAATAGCTTAAGCCCGTATGTTGTTTTACCGAAATAACCCTCATTTTGGCCGGGTTTTTTTTTTTTTTTTTTGCGAAATGGAGGGTTATTTTAGATTAAGAAATACACATTTTGACATGTTATCCAACCAATCGTTTTGTTACCTCTAATCATTCGTTTATCACTTTTTGCAAAATCATACCCTTCAAAAGAGATTAAGTCACCATATATGTGTTTTTAGTATGTTTACTTAATAACTGAAATAATGTTGGTATTTCAATGCAGGATCCTGGGAGATGTGTTTATGGGTAAATATCATACGGTATTCGACTATGGAAACTCACAAGTGGGATTTGCCGAAGCGGCTTAAGACCTTAATCTATTTCATCACAACCTTACTTGTTTTCTATAACTGTTGCAATAACTATATCAGTATTAAATCACACATATATAACCCTGAAACTTATTAAGCTAAATAAGTAGTGTAACAAGTCCATGGTCTAACTTGTGACTATTTACCGTGTCTCGTGTGTCCGTCTTAAATTCGTCTTCCGTTCTGCTTTCTACCGCCAAAGTAAATAGTCACAAATGTTCAAGGATATAATATTTGAACTGTCAAAATGTAATAAAAATAGGTCATAGAAAAGATTACTTGTGTAAGCAAGTACTAGTAACTGGTGATCATATTGGGCAGGTTAGACTGGTCGGGAAACGGGTCGAATCGGTTTGGGTCAAAATAGGACATCTTGTGCCTAGGCATAAACTTTTTTTTTTCCTGTATAAATCATTAAATGGTTTTAAATATTCTAATATGAACTCCTCGCAAGTTGGTATGGTGATAAATTTGAATCTCACTAAAATTGTTAAGGATCTAAAGATTCAATTTTCAATAGATGGTTTCATGTCACGGGACAATTGACTCAAAATTTATTGTTTTCCGAAAAAAGTTAAAATCTAGAATGCTCTTTAGATGAAAAGCTTTTAGTCACTTTATAAAACAAAGTAATTACAAAGTGACATTTATAAAAGTAAATTCTTAAAATAATATAAATATTTATATTATGTCAAAATTTCAATACTTGTTTACACTGTTTTGTCCTTGACTTAACTGTCATTATTTTCTATGCTTTACCCAGTAACACTCATGTGATTGACTTAATTGTTATTATTTTAATAAGGATTTTGCTAACGTTAGCATTTCATGTTATGGTTAAAAAATTAAAATATATATCAAAAGAGAGTATAACTTAAATACAGGAGTGGTATTTTAGAAGCCGATTTTTTAATTTTATAATAAATTTATACATATAATGTTATAATAAACGTAATATGTAATGCTATGTTTAGCAAAACACTTTAAATAAAGCATTATACTTAGAAAAAAAGCTAAATTTTCAATACGCAATAAGCTCTTAACCGCATCCCTTACTCTTAACTCTTTTTTTTTCTTTTTCTTTTTTAATTATAAATATACTTAATTTACAAATTAAGTGTACTAGTGAATAATAATATTTTAAAATTAATATATTAACAATATATACAGAATTGAAAAACAATTTATAGTTTTTGTCAATACAATTAACATCATTTACATATGAGAGGGAGATCATGAATTATACCTTGTTCCTCATCCATTTAATTTTTTTCCTTTCTTTTTTCTTTTCTTTTTTTCATTTTACCCTTACACTATTACTATCTTCCATATTTAATCCATAAGTATTATTAATTACACTTTACCTTTTGTTGCTTTATTTTTAATTACTCATCCTTAATCATTTTTAATAAAATTATTATCTATTGATATTATATGTCACAAATTATTATTTATATTTATATTAGTAACATTTTCGGATTTTTATTAAAAGTTTTGTAACCATTATTAAAACTAACAATAACATTTTAAGAATATATTATTATGGTGAAAACTAACAATAATATTTGTATTCTTAAAAGAAAACATTGAGATCTAAAAAACAAATTAAAAATATGAGTTTATTGGAAACTTTAACTTGACAATCAAAATTATATAATTTTAAACATCGCTCCAACGCACGAATAAGTAAAATCCATATTATATTAAATAACTAATATTATTATTTATTATACTAATATTAATATAAATAATTATAATCAAAATACAAATACAAAGTTTTCTTAACACTTTAAATTAGAGATATTAAATTTTGCCTAAGATAAAATTTAGGTTAGTTTGTTTTCATTCAAAGAAATCGTCGATTTTATTCCTTTTTAGTATAAAACATCTAATAAGTTAAGTGATTGCTAATAATATATATAAAAAATATTAATATACACTTTTATTTTTTAAACATTATGTTTTTTTGAGATAAGTTTTTTAACCTGTCGCAACACGTAGATGACAAAATTCCTCGTTTTTATCATTTTCTTAAGTTTGACAACTTCTATCAAACCCATGCAACACGTTTGTGCAATACAAAATAGCCATTTAAAAGATAAAGAAAAAGATATGGTAGATTAGAAGGTATACAAATGTTGCATTTACACCACCGCCACGTGCCAATCATTACATCATCAATAACAAGTGACGTGGCAAAATAGTACACGTCTCAACTACGGATTACCTCTATTTAAAACAAAACGTGGTTATAATAAGTGTACGTAACATGGTCCCACCTTCCTTACCTAAAGTACCAACACTACGTGTCATATTTCTCTATCTTATATTTTCTCAATTTTTTTTTATATCTTGTCTAATTGATTTGTCTAATAATATACATTACGCATAAATAATTTGTACCGAATATATTGAATGATATATATCTTCGTTCTTCTCATTTGTAATGTTTTCTTACAACTTATATAACTTTAGACATACGAATTAGACATGCTATCATCTCTCTTTTTAACTATGACATTGACATTGAATTAATAGATGTAAATTATATAAAAAAGTGGTGTAAAACCAAATAAAGTCGTAACTATTTTATATAATGCCGTAAATCTAAAATAAAAGCTAAACCTTATATATTTGAAATTAATCAAAATACAAAAAAAAAAAAAAATATATATATATATATATATAATGGACCCAAGTCAGCCTAACATAAAATTTAATTAACAAAAAATAAATGTTTTTTCTAAAGCTAAAAGCTAAGTGTAACCCCTTAAGCATTGATACATATCGCATTTCTAAAAGAAAAAAAAAAAAAAAAAAATTGACTCGCGAAGCGACCCGACCCGAGCCGCGGCCCTGGCGGCTTATGAACAGTAAGCCAACTTTCTTTACTGCTCGGACGACTTATGAACAGTAAGCCAACTTTTTCAATTGGTCGGACGGCTTATGAACAATAAGCAAACTTTGTTATATATAATAACTAGATTATTGTCCCGCGATAGCGCGGATAAAGATAAAGTTTGACTCGTAAATTTTTGTTTATGTAGATTTTAAGTTATTATGAAAAGATAATGTCATACGTATAATAACATATAGACGTTTACGTTTATACCTATGCTGCTTATAG
This sequence comes from Senecio squalidus, assembly GCA_910822075.1. Taxonomy (NCBI): domain Eukaryota; kingdom Viridiplantae; phylum Streptophyta; class Magnoliopsida; order Asterales; family Asteraceae; genus Senecio; species Senecio squalidus. The sequence continues at coordinate 4,049,004 of CAJVGC010000060.1, forward strand.
TTGAAAAAATAATATATATACCTTTACGTTTATATACATGTTTTGATATTTTTATGACGATATGTTAGAATAACAAATGGTAAATCATAGTCTAAATTGAGCGATTTATAAGTAAAATAAACTAATGTTTTTTTTATTTCAGCGGAGATGTAAATGAAAGAGAAAATGTAATTATGTATTGTAAGAGGGAGTAAAATAGAAATAGTCTTTGATGACATCATCAATCTAATCTAACGGCTGAAATCAAAGAATATAACTCATCCAAGAGACCTTACTTCGCCATGTGGCATTTAAGGCCCCTCTTTTATTATATATTAAAGATATAATAATATAATATAATATAATTATTCGAATGATGGATGATGATAAGATTATTGGAAAAGAAGCAAAGATTGTTTTGCTTAAAGCTAAATTGAGGATCTGTGGAGTGAAAGGACACGTGAGCAGAGTGTGATTAAAGATACAACAACCAATTAAGAATTAAATAAATATAAAAGCTTATTAATTAAATGAAAAAAAAATATATAAAAAGGAACACTTATATTATTTATACATTTCCTCCTCTACAAAATACAACAAATCCATCTAAACTTCACCATAAAGAGCTTCAAATTTAAATATATAACAATTTTGTTTAAATATAAAATTTTTGTGGACAAAAACTGTTTAAAAAATATATATATTTAATATGTTGTTCAACTAATTAAATTATATATTTATTATTTTAAAGTTTTCTGATTGATAAAATTTAAAACTGAACAATTATTTTGATATTTATCGGAACGAAAGAAGAACACCCAACATTAGAAAGTAGGGAGTAATATTTGGAAGACCTATGTGTATAAATAATTATGATTTAAAAGTTATAACCACCCATCTACTATAACTAAATCATGTCACCAAACACTTGATTTACAAGATACCAAAACCAACCAATTTCTAGAATATGTTAAATGATGCAATAAAACCATCACAACTCATAACAACACATGATAAATTTAAAAAATGTTATCAATTTTAATTTAATACTATGTTACATTGTTACACGTAGAAGTTGTGTTGTTTACATTATAGCCTCACAAACTATTAAGGGACCAAATGATATATGTGGGAGAAAAACTTTCATAGTACATGTTGAGTTTAATAGCATAAGTTAAAAGTCACACCAATTCCTAGGGCTGAACGGAGTAAGGCCATACTCACCATGAGGTGGCGGTGAGTGGGACAAAGTCACGCGTGACTCTTATTCCCCATCAAAAATGGTGACAAAGTCACCATGAGGTGGCGGTGACTTTGTGTGAGAAAGAGAGGTTGAAGGGTGAGAGACTCACCTATGGTGAGGCATAAAGTGGTGGGGCCCCCCACCCAAATCTGCCGTTGGATAGTTTTAAAAAAAAAAAAAAAACATTTTTAAACCCAATTTTTTTACCTATAAATACCCACTATCTCAACCATTTTTAAACACAACATTCTCATTTTATACCAAACTCTCTCAATATATCATTTCACACAATAACTATTTTTTAGAAAATGAATTCGGCTACGATTATGGGCCTTGATTTTGATGGAGAAGCAGAAGTTACTAGTCGCCGTCGTAAGATAACTATGATTAAACGAGCGATTTCGTTTATTAAAAGAAGACGAATAGCAAACCGACCAACAAGAAATGTTATAAATCGAGATCGTACTGGTTCTCATCAGCGTTTAGTTAACGCTTTTTTTAGCGATGAACCGATGTATGATCTTGAGAAATTTAGGAAGACGTTCCGAATGGGTCGCCCTCTATACAACGAGATAGTTGCTGCTGTAATTGATCGTGATCCATACTTTCGTGACAGTATGGATTGTTCCGGAAGAATGGGCGTGTCTGGGTTGTTAAAGTGTACATCTGCAATTCGTCAATTGGCATACGGCGTCAATGCTGATTTTCTAGATGAATATATGCAAATGAGCGAGAGAACTGCGCGTGAATCTCGCGATCATTTTTGTGAAGCTATTATAAAAATTTATGGACCCGAGTATTTGAGGAAACCCACAGTTACTGATGTCGAAAAACTATATCGGCATCACGAACAAAAGCACGGGTTCCCAGGGATGTTAGGAAGCCTTGATTGTACAGACTGGGAGTGGTTCGGTTGTCAGTACAAGTTTAAAGCACAATACGTTAGACATGATCATGGTTCGAATCCGTTCATTTTGCTCGAAGCTGTTGCATCGCAAGACTTATGGATATGGCATGCTTTCTTCGGTGTGGCTGGGTCGAACAACGACATCAACGTTTTACATCAATCGCCATTATTTAATGATCTCAAAACTGGACGGGCACCAGAGATTCCATTCGAGGCTAATGGCGTAACCTACCCAAGTGGATACTATCTTGTTGATGGGATATACCCCGAATTGGCCCCGTTCGTTAAGACGATTCCTGAACCAGCTAGTAATGACCACAAGAGAATTTTGTATAAAAAAAGGCAGGAATCAGCAAGAAAAGATGTCGAACGAGCGTTTGGTGTTCTGAAAAAGAAGTGGGCGATACTCGCCAATCCTACACGAACTCAGGATAAAAACAAGATTACTAAAATGATGTACACATGCATCATATTACATAATATGATTCGAAAATTCAAAGGATATGCGATATCTCCCAGATGGTTCCCGGAAGAAGCACATCAACCGGAAGACCCGTTGCGAAATGAGGAACAAGTGCGAGCTGTTACGCGTTGGATCACCTCATCAGAAGTACACTCAAACCTTCGACACGATTTGATCGAACACTTGTCTCTTAATGCTTAGTTTAATCTTTATTTGTAATGTCTTTTTAATATTCGTGTACCGTTTTTAACGTTTGAATAAAAGTTTTAAATTTCGTTTACGTTTTTAACGTTTACGTTTACGTAAATATTAATTTTTTTAGTTTATAAATAATAGTATTTAAATGAAAATGGTATGGTGAGTTTGGTAAGGTGAGTTGGCGGTGAGTGCGTGGTGAGTGTTATTTCCTGAGTAAGGTGAGTTTGTTTTCTGGAGAGAGAAAGCTGACGTGGCAGTGTGAGTTGGTGGTGAGTTTGTTGCATTACTCCCTTTAGCCTAATGTACAATAGTTCTTAAGTTACTTGCTAATATAAGTTATAACCCCATGTTCATTTCCAGGGTCGGAGCTACATTGAACCGAGCGGATTTAACAGAACCCACTGAATTAAAAATATTTTAAAGTTTTAAATTATGTTAATGTCAGTTTATCCTTATTTAGTATATGAACCCATTGATTTTACATTCAAATGTAACTAAAACCATAATCCTGAACCCACTCAAGAATATTCTTAACATCGCCCTATTCATCTCCTAGTCGGGTTTATTATAGAGTTACATAAACGTGGAATATCCCGTTGGCTTGTTTTATATAAAGATAATTGCGAAGAATGTTTCATATCTAATCATAGATACAAAACCAAATTGATATAAACATATGTAATTTGAATTAAAACATAACTCTTAAGTTGGAAGTATATGCAAATTACTTAAAGTTAGAGAAGATATTCTACCAAAAAGTGGAATATACTAGATACCAACCACTTTAGTGGTTCAACCCATTACCCCCTAACTTTCTCATACTTTACCACATAAATCCACATAATCTTTATTTTTCAAAGTCAAACAAACACAATTACAAAAGAAGGCATCCAACCCTAATTTTTTGGTTTGCTTTCATACTCTTATCTTTCAAGATTTACATAATCCCATTTTTTCGGTTTCAATTACAAAATTGTTTTCATTGTTTGAGTACCAAAACATAATTTCAGCGAATACAAAAATGTCATTGTACTCGTTAAATATGTATGCCAATGCGATTGTGTAAATTACATAATTTTCGTTCAACTTTAAATGAAATACTTAACGTAGATGTATACAACTTTCAAGATGATTAGTATTCTCTTGTAATTATATTATCGATACAAATCATATAATTGACAAAATATTAATGTATAATCGTATAACTAACAAACCCTTTTATATGTCATCTACTTGTAACCTCAAATGTATGAAACCAAATCCCACAAGCTAAGAATTTGTATTATCCATTCTAATACATAAAACATTATCTTAATAACAAGTGTCCATGCCAAGTAGTTGTGTCTTCCTAACCATTTTATGCCACATTATCAAACTTATGTTAAAGAAATTTGTCAACCCAAAATGCCACGTATACAATTTCTCAACCAACCAAATAACTACAACTTCTTACACCTTTTTAACAACAATAACTACTTTTTAACACACTAATATATATATATATATATATATATATATATATATATATATATATATATATATATATATATATATATATATATATATATATATAAACCATATACACCCCAAATATTAACAAACCAAAAGAAACAAAAAAAAAAAAAAAAATACAACAATTCCTTCACACTTTCTTTCTTCTCAAGTAAACAAGACATGGAGTGGACTAGAGGTCATGTTCTTGGCCGTGGTTCCTCGGCAACCGTCACCACCGCTACCTCAACTTCTGGCGACGTTTTTGCAGTCAAATCTGTTGAGTTCTCACAATCAGAGATTTTGAAGAAAGAACAACATTTTTTGTCAATCTTGAAAAGCCCTTATGTGGTGAGTTACAAAGGGTGTGATATTACAAGAGAAGATAACAAAATGATGTACAATATTCACATGGATTACATGTCTGGCGGTTCGATTATAGATGTAATAAGTCGACGAAATGTTAAGGGGTTAACAAATTTGGAAATTGTGAATTACACAAGAGATATAGTTCGAGGGTTGGAGTATATTCATTCTAGTGGTGTAGTGCATTGCGACATTAAAGGTCGTAATATTATGATTAATAAAGATGGTGCTAAGATTGGAGACTTTGGATGTGCGAAATGGGTTGATCAGGTGTGCCCGACATCTGGGACACCAATGTTCATGGCGCCAGAAGTAGCACGAGGCGAAGAACAAGGGTTTGCAGCGGATATATGGGCACTTGGATGTACAATAATCGAAATGGCAACAGGTTGTTCACCATGGTTAATCATTAAAAACCCGGTTTCAATTCTATACAAAATCGCATTTTGTGGGGAAATCCCAGAAATCCCTAATGAATTATCTGATCAAGCAAAAGACTTTGTTAGCAAGTGTTTAATTCGTGATCCAAGACAACGGTGGACTGCGAAAGAGCTGCTTAACCATCCTTATATTGACAATTCAATTTGGGAAAAAATGATCACAAATTCTCCAACAAGTATACTTGATCAAGACGTGTGGGATTCGATTAACGAGTCGTCGTCTTTTTCGTGCTCGGGTAATGAGTTTGAGCAATCCTATTTTGTATCAAACTCATTGAGGCAAAGAATCAAACAGTTGGCGTGCAACTCCGAGATGATGCCAAATTGGAAAATTGAAAAAGAGGAAACTGAATGGATTACAATTAGATCGAATGAAGCAAATAGTGGGGCGGTAACAGGTGGCAAGATGGTGGTAGATTGCACGCTGTGAAGTTAGTGAAGACGATGATAACGATGACGTGTAAATTGGGTTTTTTAGATATTAGAAAAGTTAGTTGTACAATTACATCAATAGTTAACAAGTAGATAGTTTAAACTTGTTGGTTTAACAGACATTTTTAATTTAACTTTGAAATTGAGTTTTTTTTTTTATGTTATACAAACAATCCAATATAAATGTGTTAAAAATAAATTTGTTTGTTTGGGCTTATATAAGGGGTTTATTGCTTATTAATATTTTAGTTTATGTTTCATAATTTTAAATTTTCTAGCTTATTTAACCATTTATGGGTTTATTGTTGTTTGTTATTACATATTAAACAGTAATAATCTCATAAACGGTTAAGGTGGAATACTAATATTTCTCTTAATACCTCAGTCAGAGATGTCATATCTTGCTCGTTTGATCCGTCGAAAAATCATTATGTTTGACAATAAATTTTTCATGGTATGTCTCTTATTTTGATCTATATGATTTGGGAATGCGAAATCAGGCCTTTCATTGACCTTTCGGTGCCCAGGTATCCATTAAAAGGCCTGATTTCGCATTCCCAAATCTATGAGCAAAATAAGAGACATAGACCATGAAAAATTTAAGTGTCAAAACAGAATGATTTTATCGACGGAGTCAAACGAGCACAGATATGACATTCTCTGAACTTGAGGTATAAAGAGTGAAAATATTATATTCCACGCTTAAGATTATTACTGTTTAATATGTAATAACAAACAACAATAAACCCATAAATGGTTAAATAAGCTAGAAAATTTAAAATTATGAAACATAAACTAAAATATTAATAAGCAATAAACCCCTTATATAAGCCCAAACAAACACCTGAATATGACTACTAATTTTTTAATCACAATTTATTTTTAACACATTTATATTGGATTGTTTGTATAACATAAAAAAAAAAACTCAATTTCAAAGTTAAATTAAAAATGTCTGTTAAACCAACAAGTTTAAACTATCTACTTGTTAACTATTGATGTAATTGTACAACTAACTTTTCTAATATCTAAAAAACCCCATTTACACGTCATCGTATCATCGTCTTCACTAACTTCACAGCGTGCAATCTACCACCATCTTGCCACCTGTTACCGCCCCACTATTTGCTTCATTCGATCTAATTGTAATCCATTCAGTTTTCCTCTTTTTCAATTTTCCAATTTGGCATCATCTCGGAGTTGCACTGATTCTTTGCCTCAATGAGTTTGATACAAAATAGGATTGCTCAAACTCATTACCCGAGCACGAAAAAGACGACGACTCGTTAATCGAATCCCACACGTCTTGATCAAGTATACTTGTTGGAGAATTTGTGATCATTTTTTCCCAAATTGAATTGTCGTCGAATTGTTGAATATAAGGATGGTTAAGCAGCTCTTTCGCAGTCCACCGTTGTCTTGGATCACGAATTAAACACTTGCTAACAAAGTCTTTTGCTTGATCAGATAATTCATTAGGGATTTCTGGGATTTCCCACAAATGCGATTTTGTATAGAATTGAAACCGGGTTTTTAATGATTAACCATGGTGAACAACCTGTTGCCATTTCGATTATTGTACATCCAAGTGCCCATATATCCGCTGCAAACCCTTGTTCTTCGCCTCGTGCTACTTCGGGCGCCATGAACATTGGTGTCCCAGATGTCGGCACACCTGATCAACCCATTTCGCACATCCAAAGTCTTTTATTAATCATAATATTACGACCTTTAATGTCGCAATGCACTACACCACTAGAATGAATATACTCCAACCCTCGAACTATATCTCTTGTGTAATTCACAATTTCCAAATTTGTTAACCCCTTAACATTTCGTCGACTTATTACATCTATAATCGAACCGCCAGACATGTAATCCATGTGAATATTGTACATCCATTTTGTTATCTTCTCTTGTAATATCACACCCTTTGTACTCACCACATAAGGGCTTTTCAAGATTGACAAAAAATGTTGTTCTTTCTTCAAAATCTCTGATTGTGAGAACTCAACAGATTTGACTGCAAAAACCGTCGCCAGAAGTTGAGGTAGCGGTGGTGACGGTTGCCGAGGAACCACGGCCAAGAACATGACCTCTAGTCCACTCCATGTCTTGTTTACTTGAGAAGAAAGAAAGTGGTGAAGGAATTGTTGTATTTTTTTTTTTTTTTTGTTTCTTTTGGTTTGTTAATATTTGGGGTGTAATATATATATATATAATTATATATATTATATATATAATATTATATATATATATATAGTATATATATATATATTATTAGTGTGTTAAAAAGTAGTTATTGTTGTACAAAGGTGTAAGAAGTTGTAGTTATTTGGTTGTTGAGAATTGTATACGTGGCATTTTGGGTTGACAAATTTCTTTAACATAAGTTTGATAATGTGGCATAAAATGGTTAGAAGACACAACTACTTGGCATGGACACTTGTTTATTAAGATAATGTTTTATGTATTAGAATGGATAATACAAATTCTTAGCTTGTGGGATTTGGTTTCATACATTTGAGGTTACAAGTGATGACATATAAACGGGTTTGTTAGTTATACGATTATACATTAATATTTTGTCAATTATATGATTTGTATCGATAATATAATTACAAGAGAATACTAATCATCTTGAAGTTGTATACATCTACGTTAAAGTATTTCATTGAAAGTTGAACGAAAATTATGTAATTTACACGCATTGGCATACATATTTAACGAGTACATGACATTTTTGTATTCGCTGAAATTATGTTTTGGTACTCAAACAATGAAACAATTTTGTAATTGAAACCGAAAAAATGGGATTATGTAAATCTTGAAAGATAAGAGTATGAAAGCAAACCAAAAAATTAGGGTTGGATGCCTTCTTTTGTAATTGTGTTTGTTTGACTTTGAAAATAAAGATTATGTGGATTTATGTGGTAAAGGATGAGAAAGTTAGGGGGGTAATGGGTTGAACCACTAAAGTGGTTGGTATCTAGTCTATTCCACTTTTTGGTAGAATATCTTCTCTAACTTTAAGTAATTTGCATATACTTCCAACTTAAGAGTTATGTTTTATCAAATTACATATGTTTATATCAATTTGGTTTTTGTATCTATGATTAGCTATGAACATTCTTCGCAATTATCTTTATATAAACAAGCAACGGGATATTCCACGTTATGTAACTCTATAATACACCCGACTAGGAAGGGCGATGTTAAGAATATTCTTGAGTGGTTTCAGGATTATGGTTTTAGTTACATTTGAATGTAAAATCAATGGGTTCATATACTAAATAAGGATAAACTGACATTAACATAATTTAAAACTTTAAAATTTTTAATTCAGTGGGTTCTGTTAAATCCGCTCGGTTCAATGTAGCTCCGACCCTGGAAATGAACATGGGTTATAACTTATATTAGCAGTAACTTAGAACTATTGTACATTAGGCTAAAGGGAGTAATGCAACAAACTCACCACCAACTCACACTGCCACGTCAGCTTTCTCTCTCCAGAAAAACAACTCACCTTACTCAGGAAATAACACTCACCACGCACTCACCGCCAAACTCACCTTACCAAACTCACCATACCATTTTCATTTAAATACTATTATTTATAAACAAAAAAAAAATTAATATTTACGTAAACGTAAACGTTAAAAACGTAAACGAAATTTAAAACTTTATTCAAACGTTAAAAACGGTACACACGAATATTAAAAAGACATTACAAATAAAGATTAACTAACATTAAGAGACAAGTGTTTCGATCAAATCGTGTCGAAGGTTTGAGTGTACTTCTGAGAGGTGATCCAACGCGTAACAGCTCGCACTTGTTTCCTCATTTCGCAACGGGTCTTCCGGTTTGATGTGCTTCTTCCGGGAACCATCTGGGAGATATCGCATATCCTTTGAATTTTCGAATCATATTATGTACTATATGCATGTGTACATCATTTTAGTAATCTTGTTTTATCTGAGTTCGTGTAGGATTGGCGAGTATCGCCCACTTCTTTTTCAGAACACCAAACGCTCGTTCGACATCTTTCTTGCTGATTCCTGCCTTTATTTTATACAAAATTCTCTTGTGGTCATTACTAGCTGGTTCAGGAATCGTCTTAACGAACGGGGCCAATTCGGGGTATATCCCATCAACAAGATAGTATCCACTTGGGTAGGTTACGCCATTAGCCTCGACGGAATCTCTGTGCCCGTCCAGTTTTGAGATCATTAAATAATGGCGATTGATGTAAAACGTTGATGTCGTTGTCGACCAGCCACACCGAAGAAAAGCATGCCATATCCATAAGTCTTGCGATGCAACAGCTTCGAGCAAAATGAACGGATTCGAACCATGATCATGTCTACGTATTGTGCTTTAAACTTGTACTGACAACCGACCACTCCCAGTCTGTACAATCAAGGCTTCCCTAACATCCCTGGGAACCCGTGCTTTGTTCGTGATGCCGATATAGTTTTTCGACATCAGTAACTGTGGGTTTTCCTCAAATACTCGGGTCCATAAATTTTTATAATAGCTTCACAAAAATGATCGCGAGATTCACGCGCCAGTTCTCTCGCTCATTTGCATATATTCATCTAGAAATCAGCATTGACGCCGTATGCCAATTGACGAATTGCAGATGTACACTTTAACAACCCAGACACGCCCATTCTTCCGGAACAATCCTACTGTCACGAAAGTATTCACGATCAATTACACAGCAACTATCTCGTTTGTATAGAGGGCGAACCCATTCGAACGGCTTCCTAAATTTCTCAAGATCATACATCGGTGCATCGCTAAAAAAAAGCGTTAACTAAACGCTGATGAAACCAGTACGATCTCGATTTATAACATTTCTTGTTGGTCGGTTTGCTATTCGTCTTCTTTTAATAAACGAAATCGCTCGTTTAATCATAGTTATCTTACGACGGCGACTATAACTTCTGCTTCTCCATCAAATCAAGGCCCATAATCGTAGCCGAATTCATTTGTCTAAAATAGTTATTGTGTGAAATGATATATTGAGAGAGTTTGGTATAAAATGAGAATGTTGTGTTTAAAAATGGTTGAGATAGTGGGTATTTATAGGTAAAAAATGGGTTTAAAAATGTTTTTTTTTTTTTTTTAAAACTATCCAACGGCAGATTGGGTGGGGGGCCCCACCACTTTATGCCTCACCATAGGTGAGTCTCTCACCCTTTTTCTCACACAAAGTCACCGCCACCTCATGGTGAGCTGTTGTCACCATTTTTGATGGGGAATAAGAGTCACGCGTGACTTTGTCCCACTCACGCCACCTCATGGTGAGT